>JAANSK020121458.1:0-15702 GCA_011763485.2 Isoetes engelmannii
CCGAAGGGGGAGGCCCCAATTCCTCATCACCACATCCTCCCACTCTATCCTCCAACACCTCCTCACCCTGTTCAGCACGTACCTCCCTGGCCTCTAGGATGTCCGGAGCATGGCCAACGCCCCCTGGTACTTCCTCGGGCTCACCTGGCAGCTCTATAGAAGGGAACATCCGTCGGATCTCCGTACCATTCAGAAGCTTCAACCTAAACACGAAATGCCACGGACCACTCCGCACTGGAAGAGAGGTGGGCAGAGACCGTAAGGCTGGTAAAGCCACACAAATTTTGGGAACCTGCACAATAGAGTGCGCCAAATGGACCCCCAAACCATTAGCCATAGAAACCAGGAACTCAGGCACCATCATGTCCGGAGGCAAATCCTCAATCTGAAACCAGCATGGGATCTTGACCGCAGTCAAAGAACTGGTGGACATGCCCGGAGTGTAATACTGATAAAGCACATAAGCTCCTCCCAAAGCATCAACCCCTCGGCTCACCAGTTGGCGGACCGAGGACTCCGCCTCAAACATAATAATGAAGAAGTTGTTGGGCAAAAACTTCAGAGACTGGAATCTGGGAAGGCCAAGCCGCTTCAAATGGCCAGCCAGCCACACACTAAACCTCCTAGTATCCAGAATGTATCCAGTGAAAAAGCCTAACACAGCAAAAGAAACCAACTTCTCGATGGTCTGAACATGATACTCATGATTAATGTCAATCCATGGATTCTCCGGAAGCAAGTCTTTCAAGTCAGCAGAATGACACTCCTCCACAAACTTAAGGGCCTCCTCAACCCGGGCCGTCCGATGCTCCGGAGCTCTCCGCTTAATCCAATAAGAGAAGCCCGGACACGTAACACGGGAAATCGTATCTCTGTCTCGCCAGGCAGTGCGCACTGAATCAGTGGCAGGAGGCCTAGCATTGGGGGACGCATCCACAGCTATTCCAGGCACATCCCCATCAAGGGCCTGTTGCGCCCTTTCTAACTGAACACCATCCCTTCTCAAAGCATGGCTAGCGCTACTTCTCCCTATCGCACCACTGCCGGACTCTGCTATAGTGTCAGCAGGCCGGGCAGCAGATCTGCGCTCTTACTCTGCACACACCGATCGTCTAGAAACCTGCCCAACACCTCTTCCCACAGTACTATCATTCCCTGGCTCAGCTATAGGATCAGCAGGCCGAGTAGCAGACTGAGGAGAGGAACACACCATATTCTTAACTAGATTACCCTCACCAAGCACAACACCATCACCACAATCCAGCTTATCATGCTGGGCAACATACCCAACTGCTGGAGCAGCGTGCTCCAAACACACAGGGGACTGAATCAACCCCTTAGAAACAGGTGCAGCCAGCATAGAGCCAGAATCCGACCCATCAAGCCCACCAATCGCCTCCGAAGCAGTCTCCAAAGGAGGCATGCTGGAGGGCAATAACTCCGGCGAAGCCGGAGTAGCACGAACACAATCAACTGAATTCATATTAGATTGGGAATCCTCGTACCTTTCCAAAGAGGGGGAATTCAACAAGCCTCGCATCTCTGTCAGAAGATGTCTACGGTCCTCCACGGCATCATCCATAGCTTCACCACGTCCATCGATACAAAGCTCCATGGCTTCAGAGCGGCTGCAGCAGCGCAGATCCGCCTCTTGGGCAGCCACATCCACGTCGGGCATCTCCCTGCAGTCCCGAATTTTGAATCCACCACTTCAACACGGGCGTTGAAGGCGGTGGCGCTTGGGCGCTGTAGGCGCCCACCTGAAACCCTACCAGGTGATTCAATTCAGGAGATATGGCTCCTACCAAGCAGTCGGAAGAGCCTCGGCCTGCTGTGGAAGCAATTAGCCTGGGGCTTAAGCCTCGCGATCTTGCCAGACGGAAGGCTTTGATGGAGAAAGGTGTGCAGTTAAAGAACAAGACTTTGATTAATTTTACCAAATGCCTCTAGCTTTTTATAATTTCACCAAATGCCCTTGGTCAACGTATATCCTTCTCTAACATTTAAAGTTTCATAAAATGCCCTTCAGTTTTTTGTATTCAACAAAATGCTCTTTTTCAACGGATATTTTTAGGCGCCATTTTTGGATCAAAGCCTCCTTATGTGCAGGATTCCTCAGACGGAAAAAGGAGCCTGCCGTAATTGTTCTTCGTCGAATTTGCTCCATCGAAATGCATTCTACTCCATCCAAAGCTCACAGGATTTTGCCAACAGCTCTTACGATTCTCGTCTTGAGCAGCGATTCTATTTTCTCACGATTTTCTGAAGGATCAGGCTTTCATGTTTCTGGTCGGGCACCGATTCTATTTTCTCGCAATTTTCTGAAGGAGTCTCATCGATTTGCAAGGGTTATCTCCAAACTTCTCTTGCCCTACACCAATATGTGTTAGAACATGCACTTTGATATAATAAGCAAACAATGATTCAAGAAAAAACAGGAACCTGCATTTAACAGGGTACCGGTAAACCTCAATCTGTATGTCCTCTCTAATTTCTGATGTATAGCTCCATGCTGATTTCTGTACAATGGCTGCAGAATCATGTCTGGTTAGTGTTTAGGCATTTTCTTGAATTGTAGATGCCTATGCTAGACTCCCAAACATATCAATCCTAAAACTAAGAGTGCTCAGCCTTCATGTTTCATTATTTTTATTCAGCATAGGTGCCTATGCCAGAGGCAGCAATCATTAAAATTCTAAACATAGGAGTGCTCGGTGATATCTGCTTATTAATGTTACTCTGTCAAAAAGGGCAGCATACCTTGATGTCCCTATGTTAAGCTTAGCTCAGGAAACACTATTGACAAGATTTTATGCAAAACCTTAATAACCACAGAGAAGGGCACTAGAATAAGTTTGAGCGGATTGAAAGAATCGAATTCCAGTGCCGGTACTTCTTTCTGAAAAAAACTGTACCCCCGATTCCTGACTTACAGAATCTTCTAAAATAAACTAATCTTTTCGACGCTATTCAAGTTTGCATGTGTGTCGAAACTGAGCTCTCTCGGGAGAAGCATGGTATAGAATCTCACTGTGGTACAATATCCTGTGTAATTCTAGAATTTAGCAAAGCAGAAGACTGATGCAGCCTTGTGCGGACATGCTTACACTGTCCCAGCTCTCAATCCAAGTCCTCCCAATCAGCAACCAACACCTTATAAACCATTGGGTATTGTGTGGAAGCAAAAATACAACATCTTTTGGCTAATACAACAAAAAGCAATTGGATATTGTGTGGATTTTGGCCTATTTGGTCAAAATCCAACATGCTAGGTATCTCATGCATCAATGGTCTACAATGATGCTCCACTTTAAGAGTATGCTTTCTAGATCTTTTCTTGCATGTGCAACCCTCAAAAGATAACCTCCACGTAACCCCAGCATGGTTCGAAAATAGGGGGGTTTTGCCCTGAAAAATCCGGCCATCCTTAAAAATATCCGGTTAAATACAAAAATTTCCGGCAATCTTTCGGCTAGTTTTGCAAAAAAATCCGAAGAAATCCAGAAACTAGGCTTCAAAAATTCTAGAAATCTGGTAATATCAAATGTGGGGCGGCATTTTTCCCAGTTTGGTGGGTCACTAAATTCGAGCCCTGAACCCCACTAGGACCTTGAAATGCCTGGAACTTACGTTCTACTTATTTGTAGGAATCTTGTTTGTGTTGTGATGTCTTATGCGTAGATCATGTATTGTCGCCTCTTGGGTAGAAGGTCGTGGGTAAAATCCACAGGTGGCAATGCCACTCACGGCTAACATAGCTCCTGGTAGCACCTGTGGGTTCACCATGGGTTGCCACGCACAAAGATGATGCACCCTATAAATAAAATGTAATCCATCTCCATCTCTGAACGAGAAATGAAAATGATCACCTAATTGAATGGCTAATTTCTTGGTATACGATGTATGCACATGTATCATGTATCAATTGACCTTAAGTTTCAGAAATTGACATTATCATATTGACTTTAGGAAGGAAGGAAGGAAGGAAGGATATATATTTTAACGTCGTGCCACAAAGGAAGCATCCAATGGACATGTGACGGCACAGTACAAAAGAGGACCGAAGTCCTTAAACAAAACGGGGATCGAAGTCCCGGAGCAGCAAACATCAAACTGCTATGCTTACATGTTTACAGTTTAGTATGTTCCATTATATATCTAAGAATACCCCAGCCATGGATCTTGAGGCCACTGGTCACGAATGATCGCAGCCCCTCCCCTGTAAACTGCCCATTTCCGTTGTGACCTCGCTTCCCGCACTCTGCGAAGCTCCTCCCTCCGACTACTGAGCTGAACTAGCGTAAGGTCGTACTGACACCGAGTCATACCAATAGATAGATAGTTGTTTCTTGATTTAATGTACTAGGATCCCCGATGCACCTCATGATTAAGTTGTCACCAACTAGGATCTCCTGATGCAAACATGGAGATAAGATAGAAAATTTAAATCGTAAGTCAATTGAGCTAAAGGCATCAGTGATTATGTTCACCATCTTGCTACGACCAATGTGCATTATTCACGTAGCGTTGAAGGAAAAAAAAAAAAAAAGAGTCTAGGGCGCAAAGCAAGCAATTATTGGATCACAAAAATCTTCAAATTCTTGGAAGCGGATCATTGTGATTCGCTCGAGCTGAGTGACGTGGTGCCTACGTGGCATGTTTCAGATCCGTTTTTCCTCGCCTAAACTAAGTGATCTGCACACCAAAGCCACCCGCTTGACGCCATATGCTTCACGATGTGGTTTGTGATTAGCTCGAGCTAATCATAGTGATATGGCACCTATGTGGCATGCTTTCGATCCATTTTTTCTTCCCTGAACTCGTGGTCTGCACACCTGCGTGTGCGCACATTTGAGCTAGCCGTCCAACGCCCAACGCTGCACAACGTGATTTGTGATTAGCATCATGTGATTGTCTCGACTCTCGAGCTAACCACGTGGCTGTCTTGAGCTGATGATTACACTGTGATTCACTCGACCAAAGCACATTGTCCACCGGTTAAAACGAGGGAGCAGATATGAGCATCATGGCATAGAATCACAATTAATGCTGCAAGACGAACGTATCAACCAGGCTAGATCTATCCCTTGGTTCGAAAAAAAAATTGGCCTAAACCAGCACATTTCCTATTGTTCTAGACCAAATTGACAAACTACTATACTTGTTATTTCCTCAAAAACCCAAGGAAAATGGCTATATCTCTGCGTTTCTTAAGGGACGGCTCACATGTGAGCGTCAAGCGTCTCCAAAATGTCGAGCCGGTGTGCCGTTGGGGCTGGAACTGCTCCAACAGTTCAACGACGAGCGGCTCCGACAGCTTGCCGTCCGTCTAAAAAATAATTCATGTGAATACTGTTTTTTTCACATGTGAGGCGTCCCTAAGGTGACAAGTTAAATCTCAAATCTGTCCAAAGGCTTGGCCCTTAACGAACAAGAGCAGACCTCCAAAAATGGAAACGAGACCATCAGTCCTACGTCAGCAAAAATCCCGAACGGAAGGTAGCGCCACGTGCCATGTGTCACGAGAAAAATACAAAAGCGCGAAAATAATCAAGCAAAATGGTGCGATGCCGGAGCATGTATGAAGAGCCCAGCTATGGCGATGGCGGGATGCCCCTCCACCCTGCCAAACCCTCTTTGCCAGCCTCCCCGATCCCTCCCTTTTCCCATTACGCTTTTTAACCTGGCAAATGCAAGGGAATTTGATGCCAGAACATGGTCTCGCAGAGCAAAAGTTACTTGCCAAGCTACTGAGACTGCCAAGCTTGATTCTCTTACTCATGGCCCCGCCGAGCTTGAACAATTAGTTTCTGGCAGAGTTCGGCGTGGAAGACCTTTGCCTTTTGGCGCTACTGCTATGGAGGATGGTGTTAATTTTGCAGTGCATTCTACTGTCGCTTCATCTGCTTCTCTGTGCCTATATACAGAGGAGGACTTTCAAAAGGTAATTCATTGCCAATAATTGATCTGCTTCACATTGTAATCCGTTGTATAATGATTGCATTGGATGGACTATATCGAACTGGTAATGCTAAAAACGGAAAGTTGATTTACAAGTTCCTGAAGCTCAGTTACATAGGCCAATGAATATATCATGACCATCTATATTCACATGTAAGTTGATTTAGCTTTTATCACTCAAAGAGTATTCATTAAATGGCTACAAAGATCGCATCATTGTGGGTTCTTTTTTCTTTCCCTGATTTCTTATCAACATCTGACTTGGTAATGCACTTCGGCCCCACAAGGAGTTGCCTGTTCTATATTTTCATTGCACTATTGGCGTAGAGTTACGAGAAGAAGTTTTGCACACATCAGACTGATAGCAACATATAACTAATGATCCAACTAATCACTATATTATGTTGTCAACCGTGCAGTACACTCTCAATGGTCTGGGCAGTGGGCATACTTTTGCATACTATAACTTGCATAATTAGCACACAGTATGGTCAAGAATGGGTATACCAGATGCTTTTAGCTGTAGGGTTTTAAAAGTGAAGCTAGGATGATATTTTGTTGCTGTTTTGTTTAACTTGTTAGTTAGTCTGTAACGTTTGTTATGCATGTCCTGGCAGGGTAAGATTACACAGGAGATACTACTGGATCCAATATTAAATAAGACTGGTGACGTATGGCATCTATTTCTTCCAAATGTTGCACGAAAACTTCTCTATGGATATCGAGTGAACGAGAGATGTCAAGTCGAAGATGTCACCAGTTATGATTCAACACGTATACTTTTGGATCCATATGCTAGGGTATGCACCATTACTAACTTTATGAATTAAGTTGTTCATCTTTCAATTTTATGGTTAGTGATGGTTGGATAGCTTCCTGACTTTACCTACTGTGCGTTCATAGTTGGAAAGCTATAGTTTTGGGTCCGTTAGGATCAATCTGCCTTGGACTGGAATAACTGAAAGCATTTCACAGGCCTGCAGCAGCAGTCACCATTATAATGGCTTATGTTTTTTTTTTTCCCATGTCCATTTTGCTAGTCTTTGTGATTGTATTGGACCCCATGGATAGTCAGTCTTATTGTGGTTACACTCTCCAATCCAGGTTGCATTTAAGAGCAAGAAGAACAGTTGATCAAGTTGTAGCAGTTATAATTTTCCATTTTCAATCCTAAATTTCCCAATTTCAATTTTATTAAGTGCCTACTAAGATCTACGTTAGACATTGGCAAGAACTGCTTCTTGAGATCTACGTTAGACATTGGCAAGGATTATATAGTTTTTTTGTCTGAGCAGTTTGGTAGTCTAATGGAGACCAGAAGTGGATGTTTTGTTACTTCCAGATGGTTTATGGTCTTTACAAACCAACTTGTTTTAGGCCAGATGTTTGAACTAAATGTTTTAATTTGCTTCATCTGGCTTAGGGCAAGCTGCCTCTTACATGTAGCTTTCTCATTGACTAAGAAAGGGAGTATCCATATATGGTGTCTTGGCCATGGTTCAAATAATAATCAACAATGGTCTTAGGCATTCGTCATGGGATGAAACTGGCTTGATGTCATATAAGCTGATTTCAAAGATATTATTATAGTTGTGACAGGATGGTCTATGCCGAGTCTTTGTACTGTTTCTTGATTAATTTGGCTTGGTTTATCCAGGCAGTGGTTTGCCGAGGAGAATATGGGAAATTGGGTCCTGGTGGAAACTGCTGGCCTCAAATGGCAGGGATGGTGCCTGAATATGACGACGAGGTTCGGTGCTTTTCTTATCTCTTTTTTTCGTTTCATTTCTTTTCTTGGAGAGGTCTTAATTTTGTTTCTATTGGCAGTTTGACTGGGAGGGCGACTCACCTCCTTGCATTCCTCAAAGAGATCTTGTTATTTATGAATTACATGTCCGTGGATTTACCCAACATGCTTCTAGTAAAGTTGCTCATCCTGGAACATATCTTGGGGTGGTGGAAAAGTTATCCCATTTGAAGGTTAGGCTCTGCATCAATGGCTTATTGAGGCTGCATGTGAATAATTACTAATGCATTGTAGGCTATGAATTTCCTGTGGATCAAAGGGAGGGTCAGCAGGTGGGCTATAGCATCCCATCGTAACTAGATTGTTATCTGCATGTACAATCAAATTAAGCAAGTCTATATGCATTAGCATTGTTTATGACCTTAATAAGATTCTATATAACAGTAACCAGAATCACATCTGTTTAAAATGCAGGAGCTGGGAGTCAATGCCATTGAGCTGATGCCGATACATGAGTTTAATGAACTTGAATATTACTCATATAACTCTGTTATGGGTGACCACAAGTAAGTGTAAATTTGGATATTATTTACTCTGCGCGAGTAGTTGCTCAGTACAGAAGCTAGCAGTAGCTTAATTTTAGTTTGAATTAGAATCTGTAACGATTACAAACTTCAATCTTAACAAAGCAGTCAGAATGGACATTCTCAAGATGGCTTGATGAGATACAATGGCAGTGGAGTCCTACCCTTTAAGTATCTCGCTTTGACTATCACTAATCATTTTGCCTCTAATGGCCATAATATCAAAAGATGGGGTATGTGAAAAGAAAACCTTGCCTTGTTTAAATTAGCATTTTTTTTTGTTTGATTGCAGAATGTCTTGTAGAGCAACAAGATCATACATGGCGGAGACAATATTTTTCTTATATTTAATACAAGACAGCTTCTTTTGCTGCATATCTAGCACAAATGCCTGGCAAATGACCTAGCATAGTGAAGAAGCAAAGGCACCTGAGGTGCAGATAACCTCTTTGATGAAAGAAGCAAAAAAGAACGAAAGCAGAAGTAACATCAAAAAGTATTAATTTTCAGATTCTTAAGAGCGAATTGGCATCAACATAAATTTATAAGTGGTGACATCCTGCAGACTTCTTCTTTCTTTCCACTGCTTGGTTCGTGGGGAACAGGCTGATTAGTCTTTGTTAATCTTTGATCTTTCAAAAGCAGTTCCAGGATAAGGTACCTTGCAAGTCAACATGACCTACTTTGCACCCTTAGTCCCTCAACAAGGTCAAAATGTCTGGATTCTGTTTTCCTGTAATAATTGTTGTAATTTTGGATTTGTAGATTCAACTTCTGGGGCTATTCCACAATCAACTTTTTTTCCCCAATGACGAGATATGCAGCCTCAGGAATTTCTGATTGTGGCCGTGCTGCTATCAGAGAATTTAAGACTCTTGTGCGGGAAGCACACAAGTTGGGAATTGAGGTATGCTTGAAAACATGCAATTTTAACATTTTGCATAGTTGAGCTCCATTTATAACTGTTCTTTTTACTCCCCAGGTCTTCATAGATGTTGTTTTCAACCATACTGCAGAAGGAAATGAAATGGGTCCGACACTCTCCTTTAGAGGTCTTGACAATCGCGTATACTACATGACAGCACCGAAAGTATTTATTTTCTTTTCTCCATTTTTTCTTTCTCAGTTTATTTGCCTGGATGTCAGTTGTAGATTTGCAAACAATAAGGATGCCGTGTAATATATTGTATGTCATTTGGCAAATTATATATGGCATGAGGCTTATTTTCATGTATTATCACATATTACATCATGTCTCTACGGATTTTATATTTACTCGACTTTTTATGCTTCTGGTTACAGGGTGAATTCTATAATTACTCAGGATGTGGGAATACATTTAACTGTAATCATCCTGTTGTTCGATGCTTCATAGTTGACTGCCTGAGGTTCAATTCTATTCATGCTATATCCTATTTGTGGCTTTTAAAATTGTAATGGTGGTGATTGATAAGGATACCTTATGCTTTTGCTTCCACCTTATGCTATTTTGTCTCACATGAAACTGCTATGATTCGGACTTGACTGCATTTTTTGTAGTCTACAGCATTTGGGCTTGATAGTTAGTGTAGGAAAAGGCACTCATAATTGCTAGCTGTTATTCTTAAATGTTCAAATATGTAGGAATTTTATTGTCTTTCACGAATATTATTTTTTGAATTTTCTTCTATGCCTGTGACTCTATCTAACTACAATCTTCACAGATATTGGGTTACTGAAATGCATGTCGATGGCTTCCGTTTTGATCTGGCTTCGATTATGACTCGTGCAAGTAGGTATGAATTGTTCATGCTTTTAGATATCTGTAGCATAATTTTCATAAATTTTTATGCACATTAATCTCATAAGCGTCCTAAAGATGCTTAAGACGTGAATTTGTCTATGTAGTCTGTGGGATAAAGAAAACGTCTTTGGCTGTGCCAAGGTTATGGAAGGAGATACTGTTACAACGGGCACTCCACTGAGTGAGCCACCATTAATTGACATGATTAGCAACGACCCCATACTTTGCAGTGTTAAGGTGCTTTTTCCTTGATTGTTACTACTTATTTTTATTCTTGTGCTGTCACTGATTTATAATATATGTATGTGTAGCTTATAGCTGAAGCCTGGGACGCAGGTGGGCTCTATCAAGTTGGGAGCTTCCCACATTGGGGATTATGGTCTGAATGGAATGGACAGGCAAGTCACAACCCAATTCATAATTAATTTCTTCTTAATAATTTCTTCATAATTAATGTCTAATTAATCAGTATGTAGCAGCTTGCAAAGTTGTTCGCATACCTCAGTAGCCCAACCTGATAAGTTATTTTTATTCTTAATTTTCTCATGGTGTCACCTGTGATCTGTGCTTGTAAGCTATTTATTGATGAGCTGACAAACATATGTCGACATGTGCACTCTGTGATTTAACATAGTAATTTTGTTAACCCTCCTTGCAAATTTAAATAAGATCTCTTCTGCGAGGCAATTCACATGAACTTACTTCCGAACTTCCGATTCCACATCAATTTAACATCTTGACAATCTTCGGCAGAAAGCTTTGATGTAAAAGTCCTATTATTCTGATCATGTTGAGCTTTAAATTTTGGTCTCGTCTTTATGTATACAGGACTTTCTCTACGATTCATAATATAATGTATTCTGCAGTTCCGTGATACGATACGGTTATTTATCAAGGGAACAGATGGACTGGCTGGTGCATTTGCTCAATGTCTTTGTGGATCACCTAATCTATATCAGGTTCTTACAGAATTCTAGCATAAAAGTATGCTTCAGTCGTCGTGCTTATGAAACAACTGTTCAGGAGGGTGGTCGAAAACCATGGCACAGTGTCAATTTTGTGACAGCACATGATGGGTTTACTTTGATGGATCTGGTATCTTATAATCACAAACATAATGTTGCAAATGGAGAGGATAATAACGATGGTGAAACGCACAACAACAGTTGGAATTGTGGAGAAGTAAGTTGTTTTATGTTCTCACATTTTTCTTATGCGTTATCCTATTCAATGGGTTCATATTAGTCCATAGGAAGGGGAGTTCGTAAACCATCGGGTACAACATCTTAGGCAGAGGCAACTGCGTAACTTCTTGCTTGCACTTATGGTTTCTCAGGTGATTACTATTTGTTCATTTCCATGAAATGTAAGGCAAGTAACTTACATTTTATTATGGTAGGGCGTTCCTATGGTGACAATGGGTGATGAGTATGCACATACTAAAGGCGGGAATAATAACACATATTGTCATGATAACCCTGTGAGGAATTCTTCATGCTGGGCTCGAATTTTTATGTGACATGGTCGCCTGAATTTCTGTCATATTTACAGATAAATTATTTTCGCTGGGACAAGTCTGAGACTGACCACAACGGTTTTCTTAGGTTTTACAAATTGCTCCTAAATTTTAGAAGGTATGTTTGCACCAGCTCTTTTCTTATTTTCATCCCTCCTTGATGTCTAGCGTGTGCTACTCGATGGCTAGGCAAACAGTTTCCTTGGGCTTAGGAGAGTTTCCAACTGCTCAAGTGTTGCAATGGCATGGACTTGCTCCAGACACGCCTGACTGGTCTGAAACAAGTAGATTTGTTGCCTTTACTTTGGTACGGATTACATTGCTTTGCATAATGACAGATTTGCTTTCAAAAGGTACTGCCAATTTGTAACAGGGCATGCGTTGTCTGCAGGTTGATGCCAGAAAGCGAGAACTTTATGTAGCATTTAATGCAAGCCATGTACCAGTTATAGCATCACTACCCGAGCGGCCTGGATATAAATGGCGACCAATTATAGACACTAGCAAAATTTCACCATATGATTTTCTTGGGGAGGATGTTCCTGATAGGGCTTCTGCAATAGCACAGTACATGCATTTTCTAGATGCTCACACTTATCCCTTGTTAAGCTATACATCTATTGTGTTAGTATTAGAGAAGTGACTTTTGATGTATATATTCGTGCATTATGGAAGTCCCTACCTTATTGCCACTTTGAATTCTCATGAGGGCAATATGTGCTGTCTCGGTTTTTTTTTTTTTTAGTTGCTTGTAAGATCAGGATTCAATCCCATGGTTCATTCACTGCGCAACATGCATCAGAACATGGGATCTGGATAACAACAAATCTGTACATTATTACTGAGCAGAATGTAAACTTCACAAACAATCTTAATTATTCAGAATGTAAAACCACCCCTGTGAAAAAAGGAACATTTTGTGATTCTGTATGCCATTGTATTCAATTGTCTAGGGAAGCCCAATGGGTGGGAACGATATGATGTGTTGAAAGGTAATATGATTTTACTAAAATAGCCATTGTTCTTCAAGAATAAGGACTAGTTGTTCCACCATTATGATTTTGGTAACGTTGGCCATTGTTCTTCAAGAATAAGACGTAGTTTTATGCAATGTGTTTCAACGCGTAGTAGTTTCGTGGAAGAACTTTTTGTGAAAGACGATGGTCCTGTAATCACCTCCTAATGTTCACTATAAAATTGCATTCACTCAACATGTTTATGTTATGTTTTGTCCTATTAAATTTGTCCATGTCCATCTATTGTCCATACGAGCAAATTGGACTTTGTCCTATACAATTCTGAATAAAGAGGATTTTGTCCACTTCAGCTAAAGGGGAAGAGGACTTTTTTTATTGATTTCCATGTAATGACATTGCTGAAGAACTTGAAGAACTGCCATAAAAAATAAGTTCTCGATAGGATAGAATTTAAGATGCCTGATGCATGCTTTCATGTTATCATAAATGGTGTTGACAATTGTGGTGGTTTCGATTATACTAATAGCGTTGCAATATGGAAAAAGAGCGATAGTCGTCAAGCCTACAATAGTACAAGTGATCCTCTTGTACTTTGACATGTATGTACCAGTTTATATTTCAATATAATATTATGTCTTTGCAATTTCAGATTTCTAATACTAAAGTTTATTTGTAGTGATGGGATTTTCATTTTTGTTAAATTGAACTTGTATTTTAGTTTTGAATTGGACATGTGCTATTTAATTTTGGGATGTTGTATTAGTTTTGTGAGCAAAAGGATTTTTATATACCTTAAATTATAAGGAATTTTGAACTCTGATTCACACTATGTATGTCCCCATTTCATTTTCCATAATGTGAAAGAATAAGGTTAGATTATTCTATGTTTGGACTTGTATAGGGTTTTTCAAGTTCAATAGTCAATTATGTCCAGGAGATCAATTGGGGTACGAGACCCAAACAAAAAGAACAACAAATATATTACTGTTAGGATTAAAGAACCCTCGCCTTGAAGGGTTTTTGAGGGAAAACCTTAGCAATAATAGTATGCTGACAAACTGTACAATGATATATTTGGGTACAATTCAATACCATTCCAGAGGACATATTTTAGTGTGCCTATCCATGACCTCTTGAAGATTTGATCCCAGTAAGCCTATAGAGACCATATCTTGTAGCACATGTAGCGGCTGGTTAGGTGGGATTAACTAAACATACCGTGCCCGGCTTTGATGAAACGCTGGACAAAGTCTAAAGGGTATGACATTCATCCTCAATAGCTCCTTGTTGGCAAAACTAACAAATCATGTCCTCGAGTGCCTCTCGAGTCCATTGCATGTCTCAATGGGGAGGCGATGCGCAACAGTGTGAATGGAAGCTAGCAATCTATGCATCTTCATGGGCAAATGTGTACGCAGGTAGCTTTGTGGATCTCGTGCGAGCATGCATTCGTATCCCAGAATTGGCTAAGGAAGCAATCATCAAGGTACTGCCTCAAGTAATGGTGATCTTCCTCAATTTGGACCTGTACACACTTGTGTGCCTGCACATTTCATCAGGAGAACCACTGAGCTTGTTTTCTCCTTCCAGCAGGTTTTAAGGCACGGGTCCATTTCATCAGGAGAACCACTGAGCTTGTTTTCTCCTTCCAGCAGGTTTTAAGGCACGGTGGACCCAGTGCCATGGCAAAAGCAAGATTGGGAAGACGAGCACCAACCATACCGATTGTGACGACCATACATATATGATACAAAGATGGTCGTCACTTGTGTTGCAGATGGATTTCGAGCCCACAACCTTTGAGTTGCAAGTCAAAACTCTTTCTAAGTGCACTATTTCCATTATCGTAGACTTATGCGAAACGTCTTCTGCTTTATATGCCAAGTGCCTTTCATGTACCTATGCTAAGTGGCATCTTGCATGCCCGCCAAGTGGTGCACATTAACCTATACTACACACTGGTCATTTACTATTGGAGTCCATGCAATAGGGCACTATATAGATAGATAGAGATGTTCGAGGATGATGGAACCATTCTGCTTCAACGCTAGTTACAGCCTTCTCGTGTATCTTGTTCTTCTTATCTTGCTCTAGCTCTAGATCTTGTGGTTGATCTCAAGCTTCTTGTTCATGAGATCGTATTCCTGATTGCCCTTTGAGCCTTTGTACATATTATCCTTGTGGTAGTATATTGGTTCCATTTTATATATATATTTCACTTGCATTCTTCTTGTATCATGCTTGTAGGCTCGTGACATTTTGAAATGGAATCCTTATTTGGTTCTAGGCAGTCTGAGAACCTTCTTTCATCATGGAGAATCAATTCTTGAGTATTATGCAAGAGGTAGAGAAGATTGTTGCATCGTTCTATCAGTGCTATCTTGAGTTGAAGAGAAATTGTTGAGCAATGTGATGCCGAGAAGAGGCAAGTATAATTGGATGGTTGGCTAGCAGTTTCACATCAAGTTCATGATTTTAATACAGCTCCAAATCCAAATCCAAGTCATGTTCCAGTCCATGTTTCTACTCCTGATCCTGACCCTGATTTTGTTTCTACTCATGATCTTGATCATATTCATGTTCTGCCTCCTGCTCTTGCCCCTGTCTTTGCACCTACCCTGGCTCTAAATTCGAGCTTGGGCTCTAATTCTACCTCCAGTATGCTTTTGTGTCTTGATGGTCTTCCAAGTTTAGATCCTACTGTTCATGTACTTCTTTGTCTCGATCCTAAGTGTACACCTGCTTCTATTATTCCTGCTCCAGTTCTTGAGTACGCACATGCATGCCTTTGTTACTACTCATAATCTAGACCTTGCGCCCGTGTTAGATCCTCCATTTCGTGTTCCATTATTAATCTCTACTTATGTTTTAGATCTTACTCTTTCACGTTAGACGTTGCTCTAAGATCTCGTTCCAGACAAAGATCTTGATATTGATTTAATTTCTAATCTTGATGTTAAACTTCCCTTCTACCTATGCTAATGATATTTCAATCCTCCTTATCGCTCAATCCTCCTTATCGCTCAATCCTGGCCATAGATGGCGAGGATATTCCATCACATATTCCCTGTGGCTAAATCCTAACCGTCTGCAAAAAGTCAACCCCATCCCGAATCCTATTTTCCACGTAGGAT
>JAANSK020121568.1:0-15700 GCA_011763485.2 Isoetes engelmannii
AAAGGGAGGTGATTCCGGAGGCCGGGAAAAACACCTCCGGGATCACCGAAACCAGGGTAACATTATCCTCACCCAATATGGAGTAGATGTAGGAAAAAACGAACTACAATAGATCTATAATAATATAATTACTTTGTTCGACATTTCCAGATTCTGCTAAGGTAATAAGTTAGACTCCAAATGTCTTGCCTATCTGTATTGTTGGAAGATTTTTATTCAAATTGCGCATGATGGTTGCTTTCACACGTTCAACCAGGTTTGCTTCCTATGACAATACTGGTCTTGAGGTGGAACATAATGGATCTAGACTGTAATTATGGGCATGCATAGGTGACAATGCATTAATCAATGGCTTATCTTTCATAATACATAAGCTAGTGAGATGTCAATAAAACTTGACTACCAAGGATTAAATCAATATGTTCTAAACAATAACATCATGTGTATACCAGCATGTAGAGCCCAACATAGTCCTCCTTGTTATGTGCAATAACCAGCATATAGTCTCCAAATTATAGATGTCATGTCCTCCACTAAGGGTTATACATGTATGTGCATATTGTTACTTGGATTTCATATGCAAAAATCGCCCTAAAATTTGCATGGCACGTGGGGAACTATTTAATGGCATGATAGTACAAACACTTGTAATATATATAAGACTATAAGGATGTGGGTTTGGTATATTCTCCCATCCTTGCATGCCTATGGATGGCCCCCTTAATCCTAGCTGTCCATTCAAAAGAGCAATGGCCAAGATGTAACCACCTCATAAGGAGTGCATGTATGGGTCATGCATGAGGCATGCACCATGATTCCCGGACGTCTGATCAAAGGGGAAGGCCAAATCTTGGCCATCAATTTTGGGTGGGAAGCTGCATAGAAGGTGATGCATTTAGGGCTTTTGATCTAGGCCATTGAAATTGGAGCTTCTGATCCTGGCCATTTGTTAGATAATAATGCCAACAATGAGGTGGCAATACTCATTTATAATGGAGTTTTAATAAAAATCACTCCGAGCATACCCTAGGTGAGGATGGAAGAACCAGGGTATATTCTTAGAACATTTTTTTGTAGGGTTATGATTGGAGTATAAGTAGGAATAAACCCATAAGTTTTAATTTCAACGGATAGAGATAAGAACAAAAATAAAAAAATAAAAAAATTTGACACCTCGTCTCTGCATTCTATTTTCGAACAGGCAGTCTCATCAGTTCAATTCTGTTAACTTGAAGTAGCACTTGCATGCAATCGAATTGACGAAGGAAGCTGAAAGCATGCTTGTTGGTAAAGAAGAAGAAGAAGGAGAAGGTAAGTTTTTTTTTCAAACGTCGGTAAGATTAAATAGAAATGTGACATCTATTAAGTTCGATTCTATTCAATTCGAATCCGTTCACTTGGTGTAGCTGAAGGCGTGCTTGCTGGTACAGAGAAAGAAGAACGAGAAGATAAGTTTCTATTGTTGTCCTTTCTCTTGCATTTGCTTTTCAGTTTTACCTTATTGTTTTGCTCTTTTCTAGTTCCATAGCAAGCGACATGTTTCTTTGTGGATAGGTTCAAGTTGTTTTTTCTAGGTTTAAAGCATCGGTTCCTTCTGGATGGGTTCAAGGCATATTTTCAGGTTGATTATGTTTTGCTGCGTTCGAGTGCTAATTTTGTGCGGTTGCAATTTTGGAGCCATACTATGGTCCTTCGTTTTCTAATTAGTCTCGCTTTGCTAGCATGTGAGCTCACCCATATATTTCTCCAGCATGCGTGAACCTCTGCTTGGGTGTCTACATTGGTCTTCATGGCTGAACTGGTTTCCTCTGGTGTCTCCTTGTTGTTCCCAAGTACTAGTTGGTTTGTACCCTTTCTTGGAGATTTTTGTTTGATCGCCCTGACATGTTGCAGTGCTCAACTGACATAGAGGGCATGTGCTCTAGTATTTGTTCTCCTTTCCCTTATCTTCTTCTTGAGCATACTATGCAACCTTGGCTTCATATTTGAGCTTGAGTTAATCTTGTAATTTGGCATTAAGTAGCGATATTTCATTATTAAAATAGAAAAATCCCCAGCATCTTGGATGCTATGTTTTTGCCATTGCATGTCATGTGGACTAGGATCAACACTTAGTTCCTAGGAAATATTTGACCAAGAGTTATTCATATGCATCCCAATAGCATATCTCTGTTTGATTTTCTGATTTTCCAACTTTCTTGCCAGGTTTTCTTTGACACTTGAACTTAGTTTCGTGTAAGCTTCATGTACCTTGATCCCTGCCAGACTTCTGAATCTGTTCCACAGCATACTGATGGCGTTGTTTCGAAACAAGTTGTCATTTTCATATCATAGCTCATGGCTGGTTAATACCTCAGATTGCATTGTGTAGCATCTTGCAAACGTCTGCCTTTGCAAATGGTAGTCCTAAGGATCACTAGTATCGTTTTTGCTTTTCAGAGTCTCTCTAAAGTTACTTCTGGAGATTGTAGCTCATGAACCATCATGCATACACTATACTTGTGTATTCGTTGACCCTATTTTTTGCTGGTCTAAACATTTATAGGTTCTTCAATCTTGTAGCTGCAAAGCACTGCATTAGTTTGCATTTTGGATTTGCACAGACCAAGTAGTTTTGCAAGCTTTTGTGGTTTGTGCTTCCTTATGTATTGTCATAATTCTGTATATCAAAACCTCCAGAAGTTGCTCAGATACTTTATATCATTTACTAGACCCATAGCATTTACTCAGCCCATTTTAAAGACTATGGTTGCATGTCTGTATTGCAGTCTGTTTCCTTATAATGCCATTTAACTCTTCTATATTGGGCACCCTCTTTTTTCTGAGTTAACCCCGCCACTTGTTATCTGCAGTGCCTCCATTCTATAGGTTTTTGTAGGCAGAAGTTAAAAAAAATTGTGTTGGGCACCTTAACCTTGCTCAGCAAGCATTGAGCATTAATCTGACTGACCCATCATCGTCATTTACAGTTGGATATATCTTATCTGTGTGCCTTTGATGCCTAGAAGGATAATCGCGTTGATAAATAATATCACTGTAGCGTCTCTTCCAAGACCATTCTCAGGTGGTTATTGAATACGCAAATCAATGGATCAACATATGAGCATATCACAATTAAAAGCAATATTCCAGACCTATTCCATTAGAAAAATAAGGATGATTTAGATATGCAGCAGGAGTAGGCAAAATCGGCAAGTTCTTTGGGACAGCTCCTTTCCGAGGTAGATGGCATTGCCCTTTTTATTATATATGCATGGTCTCTGTTTATAAGTGATATGGCTTCCTAAATGTCACCGATTGATGATGGCATTAATTCTATATCATATCTGCTTGTTAATTCGTTCCTTTCATATGTGCCTCCATAGTTATTTCAAAAGTAGCACCAACATCTTTAGAACATCTACATTACATGTTTTCATCTATTCTGGCAAGACTTAGTACACACATAGGAAAAGAGTACAAGTTGCAATTTCAAAGCCCAGAGAAATGTGCCCAACCAGTATTGACTTTCAAGTCTTTCATATGCACTCAAATAATAGAACTTGATTATGTAATGAATAGCATATAGATGCCAACATCGTGAAACTGAGTGGTAAGCTTGAGAGGTGTTTGATTCTCTCAAATTATTCTGGGATCAAACTTTCTAATCTTTAGTCACTGTTGATGTGCAGTGCAATATCAGCAGTGGCTTAGGCTGCTTTGTGTTGGTTACACCAGATGATGACTCCATCCTGATCTGGTTGGGGATGGTCATCTTTGAAGTGACCAACACAAAGGTAAATGGAGAGGAGATGCGTCCTGGCTGGTTTCGATGTGCAATACTGGGTGCCTGTTGGGAGGCACAGAAGGGCAACTTGAAAGAACAATACACCAACGGCTGGGAAAAGAAGTAGAGGAAAAATCCAAGCGATCCATTGAGGAGAGAAACGATGGAGTGTGTAGTGTGGTCATATCCTAGTTGTGCTATTGCAAAAGACAAGTCACACAAGATCACAAAAATGGAAATGGACAAAGCTATAAGCAATCTCCATACTATTTTAATGTACGCAAATAAATAAAATTGATTGTTTCTACTTGGATTTGTAATGTTTTGAGTCATGCTTAGTGGAAATTTTTATATGATTTTGGATGTAAATTAAAATATATTATCAGGTCCCTGATCATCTTCCGCGCATTATAAAAATGCAAATATTCAACAACATTACATTGATTTTTTATGAGCAGTCCCAAAAGGCAACAAATTTCAAATTTCATGGAACTGACCTATTTTAATTGAATGGAAGTTATCACCATTTTTTGGCAAAGTAGTTGATTCTAACCCTTCCGGAATCATCCATTTTGAAAGATGACCAAGGCTTTCAAAATAAGACCCAGATGCTGAGTATTCTTTCATTTCGTTTTTGTGCATGCAGAAGCAATGTGCCTTCATAGGAATCCTTTTTCAGAAAGGGTTGTTGAAGAGTTCAATAGCTCTTCTTCTATGGAGCAAGGATCTGCAACACTAAGGATCTATTGCTTAGGTGTATTTTCCCTCTCTTTGTTTCTTGCATGGGTTCTGCTTTACACAAAAGGACTCTCATGTGTTCGCAAGGTGATCCTTATGTGCATTTGAAGGCACCATGATATACTAAAGCATTTGAAGTTTTAATTGCTGCAGGTCAAATCACAGGAACAGGAACCATTGGAGGTACAGCCTGCCACCTAAACTCAGTTGCACACATGGTTTTTCTTATGCTTTTTGAAGTTTTCTTCTGCAATAAAAACCTCAACATTGGTTTGCATAGCAACAACATCATTGTAAAGAATGAGTATGTATGTAGGTATGTACAAATTTATTGGGATAAATCTGCCATATTTCATGCTCTCTCATTTCCCTTTCTGAGTTCATGCTCATTGGCATACATGTGAAGGGCATTTGATGTGGATAGCAAATTTGGAAGCCTCAAAGTTAGTTTTTGGTGACAGGTGTTGAGTCCAATCCAGCATATAAAAGGTTAGTATTTTCTTATATACTCACAAACAAGATTGATTGGACCATGCTTTGACATGGTACAAGCTGTACGAAAGTTGGATGAAATTGTACAAAGGTGGTTTATACTTCCTCTATGTTCTTCCTAAATTTTCGGTGATGACTATTAATATAATGTAAGGACAAAAGAAAAGGATTGAGGATTGGTCACGCTGCATCACTCACCATATGCGGAGTATGAAGATAGAACTATCATATGTGCTGCTGTCACAAATACGTAAGATCTTTACCTTCTTGTTTCGATTTTATCTGGTAACCTAAAATTTTTGTATCAAATGAAAGGAATGTTGCATGTGTGTGGAAAATGTTTGCCTTTTTTTTTAACATTGTTAGTACAAAAAGTAGAAAAATGGGTTGTGTTTGTTGCAATCTAATTTGTTTCATGTAGCTTTGCCAAACAGGCATATTTCGTTCCATTGAAGCACCTAAAACACAGTGAAGGGGCTATCCTTGGGATTTGGCTTACAAATTGCGAGAAAGTTCAGCTCTGCAGTTATTGAAGATGGTAAAATGCTTACTAAATTAATCCTTAAGTAGATGATACATCAACAACCGTACAGACTTTTTTTATTGGGCATGTGAAAGGAATAAATAGTGCATTTAATCAAATAGTGCAGCTAATCTTCGGGGCAGCTCCTTTTCCTCCTCACTCATTCTTGTAGTATTATTATTCTTTTAATATATTATTCTTTTTAATTTTATTATTCTTTTAATATATCTTGTACTTCAAAAAAAAAAATAGTGCAGCTAATCAGAATCTAAAGGTGGGTTCTTCATAGATTTTAGATCTTGAGCTCATGACATGGTTTTCTTTCTTGCAGTTCCGACAAAAAACACTGATTGGATAACGCACTTTTGGGTGGAATTTATTTCTATGGTGTAGGCAGTAAACGTTTGGCTCACACGTTTCTATAGGTCCAGTTGTGAAGTCCTTTATACAACTAGGAAACCTGAAACCGATCTTTTTCAAACTTAGACTGGCTCAGTATGAATGCTATGTCGGCTAAATTTTGTAAGTTTTGTGTTATTTGTGAGCCGTACAACTCTTTCATATCACTGGGGACATTAATGTGGTGGGTCTTATTGTTTTGTTGATCGGCTATAGAGATTGGCTGTGACAAAAAGGATACTTTTGATATGCGGAGCCACATCTTATCATAGGGGTAAATACTTTTGATATGCAGAGCCACATCTTATCATACGGATATGTTGAACACATTTCATCTTTCATACCGGGTAAAAAAGTTGCATTTGTCTTTCATGCCTTGATGTAAGGCATATCCCGCAGATTTTAATATCCTGGAATGCTATTCATTGTGCTTTATGTTCCATGAACTACATTTTTCTTTGTCCTTAAAACATGCCAAATTGCTTATTATTGGATGGTAAGCTTTCATGGTACTCGCATTTAGTTATGTGTTTAACATGACATCACATTTTATGTGGGATTGTATTTTAGGTTCTTCGTGGCTATCTTACTTGCATATGTATCTGTATTTGATGAAATAGTGATTCGCTTATGCAAATTTTGGAGCAGGGGACAAGCATAGCCGATGTATGCATAAATTCATTTGGTCTGCTTTAGCTTCAGATTTAATAACATTGCATGTATCTTTTTTGAGTGGTTAATAGCAACAAAAAGGTGGGACTATTTACAAACAAGAAGGTAAGCATCATGCTTTGTTGTTGGCTTTATCATCCTTGCATAGTGGCTATATCGTGCAATCTGTGTGCAACTTTTAAAAGCTACAGCAGAATGCCTTTTAGGTCCAATGCCTTCATATTGATAAAATAACAACAAACAACGGGACATATAAATTTGATGCTCTTGGCCTTGACAAGCAAAGAGACCATTAAGGTTCATTTGCAAGTGTTTAAATTCTATGTCAAATTTTTATCGGGAGTAATTTTGAGCTATTTCTATAGATGTTACATGAGATTAGATTTGCATATATTTTACGAGAGATACTTCATAAAAATAACAAGGAAGCATGTACCAAATTTGCTTCATAAAGAAAACCAGGCTGAATATGTGCAATGCCGTATAAACCTTTAAATTTTCCATTAACCCCAGGCTTTTTCTTTCTCCTATTTGTTATATGAAGATATTTTGATGAATGTGTAGATAAATACCTCAATTATCTAAGCCACTTGTCCACCGACTAAAGCTTTTAATATGTCTTTGCGCACAAATTGGTGGCATCATATCTGTCAAATATTATGCCATTCTATATGTTCAATATCACATCTGTAGATTTATTTGAATGGCGTACATAGTGGACGGTAAAACATACTTCCTTCTTATTTTATTTCATGGGCCCAAAAATAAAACACGAATTTGAAACTTTAGAAAGTGTTAAAACACTCTTCCAAGCGCCCTGCTGAGAGTCTTACTCCAAAGTTGAAATTGCTTCTATTGTTAAGATTTTATTCCTGTATTTGCCTTCTTTATACTTGTACTGGATTCTTTAATTCAATAAAGTCTGACGTCCTTCAAAAAAAAAAAAAAATCTTCCATGATCACAAACAGTAGACCCACATTGCCTTCCCCCATATCTACAAACCAATCTACAAAAACTAACACAACATCTACATACTAATCTCAACATGATACATTGACATTACTGAAGCTCGAAGCATTAACAAATGATTGACATTAGGTCTCTGGTGATGTGTGCTATGTGGAAATGATCAGAGTTAGACGTGACCTAGAGCAACATTGACCCTATTACATAAAATCTTGTTTGGTGAAATTTATGAGATTCTAGGCATGTTTTGTAGTTTGTACCTAATGTTTTGTTCATGTTGTGCATTTTCGTTTTCTAATAAAGTTAAAGATGTTGCATGTGCATTTAGTTGTTTCTTCTCCTCGACGTCTCTTGCATATGCAAGTAGGGGAGCAATGACATGATTAAGCACATACCTTATAATTCTCACTACCAATAATTTAGTAAACTGTACTTTGTAGAGATGCTTAGTGTACACCTTATTCAAGTCAAAATTTTGTGTAAGCAATTGTGTGCTTTATTCCTTCTATTGAGTTTAATCATCTTTAATCTTTTCAACTTGCTCCCATAATAATACAAAAATGTTTCATGCATCTAGCTCACACACATGTTGTAGAAGATTATAACCTTTGGCTTTGGCATCACCATCGCCTCTCGAAAGGAATTAGTTGCTGATTGGGGATCAATGGCAACAAATGTATATTATTAAGAAGGTCTGAGCATGGACACTATAAGAAGCAAGAATGATTGGACAACATTGATAGCCTTTTTTGAGATGAATGCATATGAAAATAGAGAGACTACTCAGTTGTATAAGATTTGGCTCTGTCTTCCCAAATTCTTTTACTTTGAAAGTAAATTTAATTACCCGCACATTCCTTATAAAGCATTGTGTTCCTTCTTAAAATCCATCCTTTAAACGTAAAGTTAATACACTGAAAGATATTATTATTAAACAATTTCTACCAACAATAGTATTTAATAAGCAAATCATGTCCATTCTTCCAAGCATCGAACTGATATGTTCCCTAAATCATGTCCATTCTTCCAAGCATCGAACTGATATGTTCCCTGAAGTTGCACCTCTATGGTTAAATGCCAAGTAAAAACACAACCAGCCCGACAACTCCGGGCACACGTTTACTAATAGTGTATGTTTACTAGTAGTGTATATGTATATATTGGATCCATTTGTTACGTAGGAATGAATAATTCAACATGTGGAAAAAGTATGCATATGTTATACACGCACAAAAATATTAACAGTAAATACCCAATGGTTAAACAAAAAACAATATGTGCTTTGCTTCACTAAAACATCATAAAACCTACTACACCATACAAGGTGCCACAGAATAAGATCACAATCAGAACCTGATGGATGTACCTTCAGAGAATAGAACATGCAAGGACTAAAATAAAAAACTTTTTTTCAAGCAATTAAATAAGACTGGTGATGGTCTATGATGTCATGGCTATCATAACTGCAACATTATTTTCAGACCTAGTCTTACTCTAATTGTCTACCAGTTGATAGATTGTTTCCTGGGGACTACAAAGGGAATCACAGTGGGCCAGGATTCACAAACAAAGAATACAATACAGAGCAAAAAAGAAAATCAAGAAACACATAACCCAGTAATGCAAGAAAAGAAAATGGACCATGAAAGAAAAAACAAACAGATCATAACAATAAACAGAGGCATGCATACAAAGGAACTTTCTGCTCACCTACCAGACTAAACTTAAAAAAAAAAAACAAAATCACCAAAATCAGTAAAAGTGCCATAATGCCAATCTGACCAGGTACCCACTTTGAATAACAAATGCTAATCCTCATTTGCATCTGCAAAAAAGAGTACAAAGGTACCTGCTTGGCAAATACAAGCTAGGACAATTTGATCATCAAAATGATACCAAGCATTTAATATATACTGGACCTGAGCATCCAAGGTCTACAACATGGCAGAAAATTAAAGCCATCATTCCACAAAGGAGCAGGGTCCTGCAGAGGGTGAGAACCACAGCCAGGCATTATTCAAAAGATTGCCACAGCAAAGGTGAACACAATGACACAGAATGCAAAAACAAGGACTTTCCTCAGCTCAATGAAAAAAAGGATGATCTTGTGTCCCTGTTCCAGTTTTTTTTTTCAAGGACAAAACAAGCCATCAATCAGTGTCCTTGGTTTTAATCTGGCCTGCTTCAAGTTCTTTCAAGATCAAGAACAAAATAAGGATCATAAAACAAAGTTCTGTTTCCTGCAACAAAGCTGTTTCAAGGGCCTGCTTCAAGCTCTTTCAGAGCAAGAACAAGCCATGAACCACACAAACAAGGCTCAGTTTCAAACCTTAGAAACTTTTCTCCAAAACAGGTGCTTCAGTACATATTGGTTTTGATGCAGATAGAGCAAGTCCCCTCAGCTAAAGTACAAGCTCAAAAATATGTGCAAAAAACAGTAGAAGCCAGGAGCTGCACCTCCAAGCCCAACAGAAATCTCAGCAGTTCACAGCAAAAAAAAGCCTCTTCATAGTGTACCAGGAACTAAAATCCTCATAACAAAGAACAGGGTTAAACTTAAAACTGCATATACCGTTTTTTTGTTTTTCCTGCTTTTCAAGGCAAGCCAACAGAAGAAAGAGCTCAAGAAAACGAGACTTCCAAGATCTAGGAAAATTTGAAGGCTCCAAATGCTTGAAAGATTTACAAAATAAAGGCAGAAACCAAAATTCCAGCCAAAATTCAGAGCCAAAGGGCGGTAAAAGGAAGCAGAGATGAAGGACTCACAAATCCAAGAAGCCAGTCTGCTTGAGCACAGCGTTTCTGACTCGTCTGAGGTCCCTGCCTTTGAGGGTTCTTCCGGCGCCTTCACAGACAGAAAAAGTAGTCATTTGGCTTCGGGCACATTCTCGAGCAAGCAGTTCATGGGGAGGAAGGCGTTCATCCTCCTCTTCATTTTCATCCTCAATCGGATCGATTTCATTCTCTCTGTTCTTCTTTTCAGTGGAACCCAGAATTTTGGACCAATCTGGGACATTAACAGGAGCAGATTGGTGCAGAACTTGCCTAGATTCAAGAGTTGGAGCCATCTGCCGGATCATCCGAGAAGCTGTGGGCATTCGATTCGTTGCACCTCCATCGTTCTGCCCAATTCCAAGAGAAGATAAGGCAGATAATCCCCTTTGAAACCCTCCTTCTGCAAAGGATCCTTTGTCAATCCCTAGC
Source organism: Isoetes engelmannii (assembly GCA_011763485.2). Classification (NCBI taxonomy): domain Eukaryota; kingdom Viridiplantae; phylum Streptophyta; class Lycopodiopsida; order Isoetales; family Isoetaceae; genus Isoetes; species Isoetes engelmannii. Next base: position 10,762 of record JAANSK020121568.1, read on the forward strand.
CACCATCGCCCATTGCTTACAACTTTTCCGTTTTCGCCTTTCTCCCTTCCAAATGCAAAACCCTCTAATCCCTGCCGGATTGCTTCCTGATCTTCGCTTGCATCAGTCGCCCACATATCCTCCTCCACCAGATCGCTTAAATCGTCTAAATCCTTCAAATCCGTCTTGTTCTGACCATCCGGAGCCATGGCCGACAGACCCAGAAGCTTCTCTCGCCTTGCACGGGAATTCATCCCCAGCTTTTGATCCCTCATTACGCTCGTCAGACCGCTTGCAAATCGATCCCTGTGAGAAAATGAATCCGTCCCCATTCTTCCCATCATGCTTTTGCAGCACTGCAATGCTTGTTTGCCTCCCTGCCCAGCACACGGATTGCTTGCAAAACAGCTCTTACACTCCTATTGCCCAAGAATAAATGAGCCTGCAGATACGATCGGATAAGCTTGCTGCAGCGGAAAGGACAATCGCCACAGATGATCCTTGAAGAGGGCAAACCCAAAACCCGTATTTATAAAGCAACTTCAAACAGGGCTTTTTTTCTGCGAAGATCACCAAGTAAAGCAAGCGGCTAAGCAGGGATTATATATTATAGTCAAGCATAAACGTGAAAAGCGGCCCCGAGGAAGAAGCAGCAGCAAGAGGGATAGGCCTACGAAATACAAAACCCGATTCAATCAGAGAATTCAGATTTCTGGCATCCAGCAGAGGCCGGAAATATTAAACAAAGGGGCCAAGAAGCAAAAAGATAAAACTCAACGGAAATTTCAGTCAGGAAGTAAGTGGTGCAGGATCGATCAACAAGAAGCAGCCCGAGGAGGGTGCTTCGTGAAAATCAGAGCCGAACGCTTTTAATCCTTGAAAACCCTCGGAAAGAAAACAACCCAGAAGGCCTAGAAGCTTGAAAAATCCAGCAGAAGAATCGCCGGAACCAGCTATGGCGACTTTTTAGACAGGGGGCAATACGGCAGACGGGTATGGAGGAGAGAAGGCAAAACAGAGAATTATTGCTGGTGCAGAGGAGATATTAGGTCATTTTTTTTGCGGTCTGATCCAGCCACCACAGGCAGCATCAAAAAACCCAGAATAGGATACCTACTGCGTCAGCGTTTCAGAGTTTCGCAGAGCCGCTGCAGCGCCGATACGTCCCTTGTATTCCGCCATAGCCTTGCTCTTTCTGTTTCCATCGCCGCCGCCACCGCGGCGCCGCTTCCAAGCCCGTAATATTCCTTAGCGGCGCCGCTTGTCGCTTGTGTTTATGTGGTTTGTCGTGCTCGCCCTCTTGTCTGCTAAGTTTAGTTATTTTGCTAAATATTGTGGCCCACGTGTCTTCTGTATAGTAGAATGGCGACACGTGGAGGGTCCTGGGTGTTCCTAGACGAGAGACTTCTCGAGACTTCTTAACTAATGAAATGATGCCACGTGGAAGGTTGTTTGTGGTGTATAATTTGCCTAGTATGTATGCTATCTGTGTGTAACCACTACTTCCATTTTATGCCAATCACTACAAAGTGTTACGCATGAAAAACGAGAACCTCATGAAGCTAGCACCTGGGCCTCAAGAACATAGCAAGGAGCCAACTGTTTAGACCCCTCTGGTTGGCCTCTAGATGGCTTCATCTAACAAGGTCTCCATGTTGGCCTCAAGAACATAGTAAGTAGCCAAGTGTTATAGACCCCCTCAAGATGGCCTCTAGATGGCTCCATCTAACCAGGTCTCCATGTTGCTGGATCCAAGGACATTGTCTTTAACTAGTCTTTTTCTACTAACTGCCAATTTCCTCGAAATCTTGGGTCCTCACTGGAACTGAGCAACCTACTATCATCGGCTCATCTAATTGGAAACATATCCTGATAATATCTTAATGCCAGCCCAGCCCATGCGGTGCAAAGATCAGCATAATTTTTAACTAAATGTTCCAAGTGTCACCCCAAGCCATGCGGTGTAGAGATCAGCATGAATTTTATTCAAATATTCGAAATGTCAGCCCAGGCCATGGGGTGCAAAGATCAGCATGAAATATTCCAAGAGATACGGACTTTGTTGATAAATCAAAGTACACCAATGAGAAATAACATCCATATGAATTGGTGTATGAGACAAACATCCTCAAGTCAAAGTAAACTAGGATAGGGTCACCAATACTAAACCATGCTCATTGGGCCATGGTAAAATGGATCAATCGTTTCAATAATGGATCAACACGATTTTTTTCTAGGGGATCATCCAATCTTGATCCACAACAATAGGGTATATGAGTGATCCTTATTATTTACAAGAAATTTTACCGACTTGGTGTCTGATCAAAACCCAAGTATTATGGAGGGGGCAAAAGTCCTTTCTTACTTACAGCCTTTTCAACGTTCTGCCATGAAGTGCCATCTCCATTATATCACCAAGGTGCATCACATGGATGATGATGATAGGTACCCTCCTGGCGCGCTTGTCATGGATGAATCTCCTCAGCGCTTGAAACGGTGTTGGAAAGAGCATTGTACTGCATGGTTTGCTCGCTGGTCTGTGCAACCAGACCACTGCATGGTGCTTGCCAGTTCTAATCCTGAGCTTTTGGAACACTATCTCGCTGGTCATTTTTCTCAAAAGATATGGGATGCAGTTACCTTGGCCCAAGTTAAACCTAGTCACTACATGAAATATTCCAAGAGATACGGACTTTGTTGATAAATCAAAGTACACCAATGAGGAGTAACATCCATATAAATTGGTCAATGAGACAAACACCCTCGAGTCAAAGTACACCAAAGCAAACTAGGATAGGGTTACCAATACTGAACCATGCTCATTGGGCCATGGTAAAATGGATCAATCGTTTCAATAATGGACCAACACGATTTTTTTTTGCTAGGGGATCATCCAATCTTGATCCACAACAATACGGTATATGAGTGATCCTGGCCGCCGCAAACATTTCTCTCTTTACCGACTTGGTGTCAGATAAAAACCCAAGTATTATGGAGGGCATTTCAAAATGAAAACCTTCAATTCAAAATGTAGGAGGGAAGGATGAAGTTGAAAAGACCTAATTTTTGGTTCCATAGTTGAAAGCTTGGGCTATATGCGCCCAATTCTTTTCCAAGAAAAGTTTATGTATTACCTCCAACCAAGAGGTATTAAGCCATACAATTCAATTAACAAAAGTATTTCATGTTCTAGGTTTCCTTGTCCATAACTCAAGTGCTTCAGTATTTGTACACCCCCCAACATCTAGGAGACAAACACCCTCATTTATCAAGATGCAATGTAACGGGAGCAATGTTGGTATGGTATGTGCGTCTCATAGACCTATGGTCCGAAATGGACTTCAAAATCGTCCTCTGACCAACCTCACTGACTTGAACCTGAATTGCATAAAAGGTTTTAGAATGTAGTTGGCTTTTCTTTTTCTTTGAAGGGGGTGTCTTTTGGGGGGAGCTTCACGTGGATTGCTATGTAAAAGATGCTAGAAAAACACAACATGTATAGCTTATGCTTAGTAAGCAAGGGAGCTCTAATGTGGGGTCTCTTTAACAAAGACGTCTTGCTCTCCCAAGCCTTTAGTTTATGTATTTATTCTTCAACCTATGGCTTCGCTACGCCTAGGGGACCACATTTCTTGTCGACATTATTGAGGTCATGTTCAAGCAAATGAATATGTGATCCCAAATCCTTAAATGGCTCAAATCTTACTTTACATTGTCGGACTTTTTGATACATGTGGTTGCATTCTTTTGTATGATTGAATGGCCAAAAGAGTGAAATAATATCTGCATTATGTATGTATGTATTTAATATTAATACCGAAGTGGGTCCATGCATGTGGGTTATAAGATTAACATTATAATCTAGCAACTGGTAGTTAGGTACTACGCAATTCACCTTAGGGCATGCATTCTACGCCCTAGGGCTTCGAGCGGTTAGCTGTGCAGTCCGTTGAGAAGCCATACGGGGCGGAATGCATGCCTCAAGGTGAATTATGGGATGTAATAAACAGAAAAATGAGATTACGACACGTGGTAGATCTTGAAGTTAAGCTTGGCTACCGATCGTGGCTATGACGGTGTTCAAAACTTGTTGTTTTCTATTTGTCTAAGTAGAAGGACATTCGTGTTTCCTATTTGCATCATTTGATCTACTAGGAGGAGGCCCATAAAAGAAATTGTTCAAGACCACCATTAGAGGCAAGCACGTAATGCGGACAGCGAAAGCATCTATCCTAAGAAGAAATTTTATGACGGCCTTATTGTGACTCCAATAAGAGCTTTCAAGTCTATGGTTAATCCAACACTTGGCACCCAAACTGTCGCGATTCTAAGAAGTGCTACATCAGTGTTTTTCCGAAGTTGACCTAATGTGATCTTCTTTTGACACCTTTCCTGGATCATTCTTGGAGATTACTTATTTGCATAATTCAGAAACCATTGTTTGAGAACTAAAATCCTGAGGCAAAGTGCTGACTTCCTGTGGCCACAATTGCTGCATGAAGCGAGATTATGTACATGTTGCCAATTACAGGTTTTTAAAGATGAATACCATACTCTTGTGAGATGTCTTGCTTTTGAGATGGTCAAGAATCGCTATTTGATCTTAACATTTCGTTCCACACTCCTGCAACTTCTCAGAGCACCATATGTACATGACTTGGCACTATATATACTTGCGTTTCTAGGTGAGCGTCTTCAATTGTCGAGCCCTCAGTAATCCTGGTCTACTTGCTTTTTCTTGATTGTCTAGTATCATCATTACTGCAAAGGTTTTTCCCTTGAAAACCTTTCGAGGAAGCTTTTTTTTCTCCTAATAGTAATGGTTGTACTAGCCCATTGTATGGGTCCCATGACCTCTTGCTCTTCGTGGACGTTACAAAATCCTATTCTATTCTATTTTATTCTATTCTATTCTATTCTATTCTATTCTATTCTATTCTATTCTATTCTATTCTATTCT
>JAANSK020121679.1:0-11045 GCA_011763485.2 Isoetes engelmannii
GTATCTACGACATGTACCAGTGACGTGGCATACATAATATACGGTATTTATACCGTATAATATTATGGAACGTCACAGCTTTGTACCATCCATTTAGATGTGGTGGTTTCATTCGTCCCTTCTTCACCCCAGGGACTCGAAGCAAAATTGTTCGAACTTCCCGCCACGCAGTCATTCATATGCACACTAGTGGGGGCACTCACTCAATAGTGATTACTGGTAACCGTCCCGCACATAACCTAAAAAAAAGATGTCTTTATTATATGTGTACTTATAGTATCGTCGCCCTCGCCGGGTAGCTCCGTAGCAGGAGCTCCTGGTCGTTTTTTGGGTTCAAGAGGAACCGCTATAGTAACCACCACATGCATTACATTATCTTCTATTTTCCCTTCGACTGCTTCTTCTAAAGTTGCACTGGGAGCCGGTGTTCGTTATATCAAGATCATTCCATGGATCTCCCCGGAAATGTTTGATGTTCCTCGGGGTCATCGTCTGATAGTCTGACTGTAGTTACGTCAATTGTGGTCACACTCGTCAGTAGCTTAATCCACCTTTATCTCATTTCACATATGTCCGAGGATCCACATAGGCCTCGATTTATGTGTTTTCTACCCATTACGCCAATGTTGGTTACCGGGGATAACTCTCTTTAATTATTTCCAGGATGGGAGGGAGTGGGTCTTGCTCTGTATTCGTCAATCAATCTCTGGTTTACATGACTTTAGGCAAACAAAGCAGCTATCAAAGCTATGCTCGACAATTGAGTAGGTGATTTCGGATCACCTCTCGGGATGATGGGTTGTTTTACTCTTTTTGAAACAGTAGACTCTTTTTGCTCGTGCCTCACCCAATGATCATTATTCCATTTTTTGTGATATGAGATCTCATGCCAAGGGCAACCACCACGCACGGTCCGGAGAGCACAGTCTTCTTCGCTGCTAGCGGTGAATGAAACTCCGATCCTATATATGGGGCACCTGATGTTCACGAGGGTTCACCCACTATGGTTACAACATTCTGCTCCATTGCACCTAAAATTGCTATTCCGGCCAATCAGTGGAGAGCCCAGATGACATGCATCTAGATGAGAGTCCCAACCAATCCAAGGTGGTCTGTCTTGGCGGGGATGAGTTGTTCGATTGACCTCAGGCCCTGCAGGCATCGTAACTGTTGGGTCTCATGCGTTCGGGTGTATGGCTCAGTTGGTTGAGTACTAGGCCCTTAATCTAATGTCGCAGGTTCAAGTCCCGCTATGCTTGTGCCACGCAACTCGGTGAACGAATAAACAAGTGGTGCATCTTCGGTGCTGATGGCTGGCATTGCATTCAACCAAGAAAAGGAGCAAAACGAGATCATATACCATTGGTGTCTTAGCTAGAGTGCCTGGAATAATAATACCACCTCCACCAGGAGTATCTTTTCGCATTTCAGCTGAATGCAAAGTAACGGCTCCCGTTGTTCGTCGATACCCCATAGGAACTTGAGTCTGTCGTGAGGTTTAAACACGAATTTGACATAAATAAAGTAGCAGTCAATGTGTCGGTCTTCGGCGTAGGCCCTTGAAGGGCTCACTTGGTGGAAAAAACACGATAGACTCAAGTTCCTATGGGGTATCGTCAAACAACCAAACTATGATGATGTGTACGTTTCGTAAATCAAGGAAGGTGGTTGGTGAAGCAGAGGGCCGAACCGATTGGGCCCTTAACCTAATGGTTGCAGGTTCAAGTCCCACTATTTTCTTTCTTTCTTTCTTTCTTTCTTTCTTTCTTTCTTTCTTTCTTTCTTTCTTTCTTTCTTTCTTTCTTTCTTTGCGAGCCTAACCTAGCCTGGCTACCAAAGACTAGACAATATTTTTATTCAGACCGATTTGTCTTATCGTAGTCGGAGGGGTATGTATAATAGCAATCACGCTTGGGGTATAAATGAAAGGAGTGGAATGAGGCGTCGCTACGGGATGCGTATGTATGTTGAATCTTGAAAAACCACGGGTTCCCAATTTCGAAGGAATTCCTGCCGAGATTAAGAATCCAGCCGTAGGTGCCTCTACATAAGCTTCGCATATTCCGCCGTGGAAACCCCAATCAGAAATCGTCATTTTCAGATGGTTTTCCTGCTTTCCACACCAGCTTTTCTTGCGCCCCCAGATATTTGGTACCAAATTGTTGCTCTTTTCTCTTTTATTTCCCGATAGAGCTGACCATCTTTGTAGCATTGATTAAATTCTCTTGTAAGCTAACTAGGTAGGTGGCTCAATTACTTTGCGGAATAGGTGGATTTGGTAACCGGTCCATCTCGATGTGTCATTAGTAACAGTGCAATTTACAATGGTACATCCAATAACAGTGCAATTTGCAATGGAAGTTGCAATGGTACATCTAGACATATTCTTACATCGATTGCTCTCCAATAAAAAATCAATCAACATTGGTCAGAGGGGTGCGTCAGGGGTGCCCTCTAGCACCGTTCTTGTTCACAATAGTAGCAGAGGCCTTATCCCAGTTGCTTCTGGCTACTGTGGAAGAGGGCGTGGTGGACGGGCTCCAGATGCAGGATGGTAGCCAATAGATCATTAGCCAGTTTGCCAACGACACCTTCCTCTTCGTGGTGGCAGAGGAAAGGAATTTGCGGAATGTGAAGGGCCTGCTCGACACCTTCTCTTTGGCCTCGGGCATTCTCTTGAATTGGGGTAAGTGCTCTGCATTGTGGGCTTTGTTGTCCCCGCCTCCTCCTTGTCTGGCCCTTTTCCCGTGGAAGGTGCTCCCAAGCAATGCATGTACGAAGCTGCTGGGTATTCCCTTTGGAGGGGATATCTCCATAGGGCGGGTGTGGGATGAGATCTTGCAGGGGTTACAGAAGCATCTCAATTGGTGGAAGGGCAGTAAGCTGTCTATGGCAGGGAGGATCACTGTGGCTAAGTCGGTGCTTTGTAGCACGCATGTGTATACGGCATCCGCAATGCTCGCTCCTGAGGGGAAGATGCAGGCGTTGGATAGGATGGTCCGAAACTTTGTGTGGGGCGGGGATGATGAGGGGGCAGTGGTGAAGGTGGTGTGGTGGAAGTGTCTCCGCCCCTGGGAGGACGGTGGTTTGGCCATCTTGGACTTGGCATTGTACAACAAGGTGTTGGTCTCCAAGTTCGTGTGGAGTATTCTGCAGGATGGAGCATCTTCTCCTGGTGCGGCGTTGTTGTTGCAGTCCTTTCGCCACTGTGTGGCATTTGGGAAGCTCTCTATCCACGTGGAGCTACCGTGGGCACTGCTGTATGGGCTCAGGCCTTTCCCGCATGCATCCCCTTTTCTCACCGGGGTGTTGCGGGCCTGGGATCATGTGCGGGTGCTGTTCCAGCTAGATTATGCCTCAGTGTATCATCACTCCTCGCCTTTCCTGTGGGTCCCTTTGCCTCCGACGCACTTGCCTCTGGCCGCCACTGTACACGCCTGGACGCAGGACCGTTGGAGACGGGCTGGTGTGCTTACCATGGAGGATTGGTATTGGGATGGCCAGGTAGCATCGTGGGAGTTCTTTCGAGCCCGGTTTTGCTTGAGGGTCAGTGACCGGGCCATTTGGGAGCAGGTGGCCGGTAGCATTCTGCAGCACCTACCTTTACTACTTTAGGATGATGTGGTGGTGCAGGTTTGAAGGTCCATCCTGACATTGAGGCTTCTTGCTTTGTACGGTCTTCCTACCATGTGCTAGTTATTCATGACACTTTGCCTCCTTTTGGCAAGTGGTCTCTGCAGCTTTCGGGCTCCCGCTGGCGCTCGGTCTGGGTTTGGACGTGGAGTCCCCTTCCTCCTCCGAAGGTTCGGGTGCTTCTGTGGCAGGTGGTGCACCGCTGTATCAGGGTGAATACCCTGGTGAGCAAGTTTAGGCCGGGGGTGAGTCCTCTGTGCCCGTGTTGTGGTATTCATCTTGAGACGGTGGAGCATTGTTTGGTTCTTTGCCCCCACTTGAAGACGGCCTGGGATTGGGTTCGGGCTCGGTTTCAGGTTCAGCTGACTAGCCAGCAGTTGCTGCTACATTTGTATCCAGCTGCATGGTCTCTTTTGTGGAAGCAGGCCTTGCATTTATGTGTGGCCTGGCTGGCGTGGCTGATCTGGAAGAGGCGGCGGCTGTGGATTTTTCAGGGGATCCAGCAGCCTTCGGCCTCCCTGGTCCCCCGTCTTCGATATAAGTTATTCCAAAGCTTCTTGGTGTCTCCAGGACTGGCGGAGCGGAAGTTCGCCATTTGGCGGGACTTCCTGGGTATTGTGGATGAGGATGGGCACTTTGTTCAGCAGTAGTTGATGGGATGATGGAGTGGTGGGATATCGCTGTCTCTTTGAGGCAGTTCACTTTCCTCTTCACTTACTTTGTATCATTCCCATTCTTTTAATTTATTGAGATTCAGTTCTTCAAAAAAAAAAAAGAAAAAAAGAAAAAAAATCAATCAACAAGACCATCGATTTTTTTGTTCCTTCTAAGTAGCTCGTTCAAATATCATCTCATTTAACGCTGATAATCAGAAATTCCTCATGCATTTGGCTGCCAAAATCAATCCCTTCTCTCAACAAACCCTCTTTTAAATGGCACCAAACCCTCCGGCTAAGGTCAAGTGAAAGCTCTCTACCTTTGTTTAGATAATGAATGTGTTTCCTTGTGAACTTAATATCCTTTTTTTTCTAAGCGGACTTTGCATTGTCAAATGTTGGATGTTAATAATGGATCCGATTGCAGAGGTTTGGACTAGAAAAATGTTAAGCAGTGGACTTGGCTGCCGCGAATGTTAATAGTGGATACAACTGCACAGGTTTGGACTAAATAAATGTTTGCGGCGGCCTTGGCCGTCGCCATAAATTTCTTGTAAATATTAGGATATCAAGATATTACAACCCTCCCCCCTTTCTTTTTTGCCTTATCAGCTTTTGATGGTTAGTTTGGTCGCTTCACGGTGGTGACCGGATTTTGAGGTTTCTAGTGGGGGGAAGGTCCCACTTCCTCTGGTCCTCCTGCAATATGATTGATTTAGGTAGGGCAGCCGCCCAGATCACCATGGGACTCATGTCACAATCGGCCTCATGCCAAGCTGATGCAACACGAGACGAGGCGACGAAGGTGAGACGGTGTGATATTGGAAAGGATTAGAAATCCCAAGTCCTCTGATCACTCTAGTCTGGTTTGTCGTGATCTTTGTACTTCATGTAGTGTTCTTTCTAGGTCCATGTCTAGGTCTAGAGTCTCTTAGGTATGATAAGTTGTTGTGTAACCCTTCCCAGAGAGTCGATCCCCTCCCCCTTCTTCTTCAGTTAGCCGCTCTGTGCTTGACTTAGATATTAGTGGGATGGTAGGTGTCTAGGACATAGATTAGCCACTTGGGTTGTTGGTTTTGCTTGAGTATTTAGTCTTGTTAGAGATGAGGTTCGTATATGGGCATTGCAATAGGTTTTATTGTCTAGTTTTCGTGAGTAGAGCATCAGTCGAGTTGCTCAAGGAAGACTAGCCTTAGGTTCATTTATGCTCCACATACCACATCAATCCTCCTAACGCAATGACACGTGTAAAGAGGCCAACCCTGCCCTTCTAACGAAGTTAGGGTGAGATTCCACTGGCGTCAATTGATGCTTGGAAGTTGAAGATGGGCCATCAACCATTCAAAATGTATCTTCCTTTTTGTCATTCCACTAAAGGTGGCAATTCGGCTGAGGATGTGGCTGCTATAAACAGCCGCTTAACTGTCAGGGATTCCTCCATCCAGCTGTGGTAGTTATTTTCTTTAGGACATTCAGAGGTAATTGCCACTTCCCGTTAAGTGGAATCTCAGCCTTACGTCCCTTACCTAACACAACCCTGTCCATCTGGACCGTCCAATCAGCACATCTGCAAAAACATACTCTGAATTTTTTTTTTTTAAAAACAAAAAAAAACTCACTTCGAAGAACTAGCAGCTGGAGATGGTCGATGCCGGAGCCAAACGTCAACGGCCGGCATGGCTTCAACAGTACGAGCTCATGGGTAAAATTGGAGAGGGAACCTACGGACTTGTCTATCTTGCTCGGAGCAAACAGCAGCTTAACCGGGGAGTCAAAATTGCTATTAAGAAATTTAAACAATCTAAGGAAGGTGATGGAGTGTCACCTACGGCCATACGGGAGATAATGGTAAGTTTTTTGAAGTTAGGTTTTTCTTGAAGCCATTTTTGGAGAAGCACATAATTTTAACAGATAAATTTTGTGCGTGAGGTGAATTAATTTGTTGATATCTTTGGGCTTAATCATTATGCTTTTTATATTGAAGGTAGTAACTTTTCATAAAAGCCAATCTCTCATAATGGAAAAGCATGCTTCTATTATATTGTTTTGACAAACTGCTAGCATGTTTACTGAATGTACAATGTTAATGGTCGTTTCTATGTTTAAGAAAAATCATTGCCTTCTTTATGCAGCTACTGAGAGAATGCACGCACGAGAACATTGTCAAGCTTGTAAATGTGCACATAAATCATGCCGACATGTCTCTTTATCTTGCGTTTGATTATGCGGAACATGATCTATATGTGAGTAACTTCTTTTACGTTTTAGAAAGGGAAAGCAATCTGTTGAAGTTAAAGGAATTCAATTCTTCTGCAGGAGATAATTCGGCATCATCGTGAAAAGCTTGGTGCTGGTATTAATCAATATACTGTAAAGTCCTTACTGTGGCAGATATTAAATGGTCTAAACTACTTGCATAGGTAGATATAATATAAGATTGTTCTTTGCATTGCTTATTGGTCCTCTGCCTTTTCAAGTTCTTATTTTGAGTTACTTTTTTTGCAGCAATTGGATAATTCATCGGGATTTGAAGCCATCAAATATATTGGTAGTATCATTGATGGACATACGTTTGTTATATGGGATTGGGAATTATATTTATGGGTTTATTTTCTTGCTGATGAACTGATAAGGTTATGGGAGATGGTGAAGAACAAGGAGTGGTGAAAATTGGAGACTTTGGATTAGCAAGGATATACCAGGCACCACTGAAACCACTCTGCGACAATGGGGTGAGGACTTATTGCCATGGGCTTTCTTTTGTTTGAATAGTGACCGTGCCATTCTGCAGGATTTTGCATTAGTATACACACATAAATTGTATGGTCTTAATTTCTCAGAGAAATAAGAAGCATTTTCAGATGCATGACACAAGAAACTAACCTTAAAAATTAAGTTATATAACCCTGCATATTGCAAAATGTACATTTCTGTTTGCTAATTTTTTTTATGTTTGGTGTCAGGTGGTTGTTACAATATGGTATAGAGCACCCGAGTTGCTTCTAGGAGCTAAACACTACACAAGTGCTGTCGGTATCCTTGCACGTTAATAGTTATCTGAAAGAGAATGCATGCATTAAATTCATTTTAGAAAAGCTAATTAATGGTCCTTGACTATGGAAGATATGTGGGCCGTTGGATGTATATTTGCTGAACTGTTGACATTGAAACCGCTATTCCAAGGGATAGAAGACAAAAGTGGGCCAAATCCTTTTCAGGTAGTTAAAATTTGACTTATTGCTGGTGGAAAAACTGTTATCATTTTATACATTGTGGTATCTATGTCGGATTTTGCAGTTCGATCAACTTGAGAAGATTTTCAAAGTTCTTGGTATTACTCTTTCACGAATTTTCCTAGTTTAACTGCTTTCCTAGGCTTTGTCTAACTGCCATTCATATGGTAAAAGGGCATCCCACTCCGGACAGATGGCCGATGCTGTTGCACCTACCTCACTGGCAAGCTAATCGTAACCTGATCCAAGGCCGGAAGTTGTAAGCAATGGACATTATCAGAAAAAATATCGAGAGTTGATAGAGCTGAATGTTCAGTCATCTTACCTGTTTGGAAACCTTGCAGTGAGAACCCTGGACTACATACCATTGTCAATTTGCCCCCCAAAAGTTCTGCATTTGACCTCCTTTCGCGGATGCTCGAGTATGTCTAAACTCATTTCTCTATTCATTGTTTGTACCCTAATATACTGTGTGGATGGTATACAAGGTATGACCCAACAAAGCGAATCACTGCAGCACAAGCACTCGAGCATGAGTAAGTTTTCTGTGTGGAGCATTTTTTTGTAAGTTTAGAGATCTGTACTTAGTGTTTGTTCCTTCTTCAGGTATTTTCGGGCCGAACCTTTCCCTGGCAAGAAGTGAGTATGAGGTTCTTACCAGGTCTCTCTTTTCTCCTATAAAATTTTGCATCTTCAGCTTCTGAGCACCAATTATAAAGTGATTAAAATGGTTCAGTCATCATGTACATGCATGTTCATGTTATGTTGTCTATATGCACATGATAAAAAGTCAAGTCATCTAGACTGCGGTAATGCGCGTCATTTGACCAGGGTAAGCTGTGGAATCAATGGCTAGTGCGCTAGTCCCAGGACAACCCGGTGAGAAGGCGGTTGTATATCCTGCACGCCCAGTCGACCATTCTACGGACTTTGATGGGACAAGTTCTCAGTCTTCTCAAATGGTATATATGTGTATATATATTTTTTTGTTTCTTTTGTTTTCTTGCTGTTAACTTAAATCTGTTCTTTATTCAGGTACCCAGCTCCAATCCACCTCTAGCAGCTGCTGCATCAGCAGCTGCTGCAGTTAGTGTACGCCCAATGCACCAACAGATGCAAATGGTAGGAATGTCCAGAATGCCAAATGCCAATATGGGGGGAACATTCATGAACACTCAAGCAAGCATGGCAGGGCTGAGTGCAAATATTTTTGTACGAGGACCTCAGCAACCATCACAACAACAAAATCAACAGGCATGCTCTTTGCTTTTCTTGCTTATGGTGTCTCTGAAACATTGATTCTCATGATTGTGCAAATAGGTTCGGCGAAGGGATGCAAATAGTGCTTTACCAAATAACAGCAATTATCAGCCACTGCCTAAGAGGAGGATGTAACTATATATTATAACTATGTACGACTGGATATGAAGGATAAAATCTTTCGTAATTACGAATACCCCTTGGGCTCGAGTAGCATAGCTTGAGAATAATGACATTCATTCAAAAATTACTAAAGTGCATGTTGCCATTCCTTTGAATAGGGTTTTGGCCATAATACAGGCCAGGAAAAGCTTGAATCCGTGGCTTAATAGATGTTAAGTAAGGGTAATGAATCTAATCTGAATGTGTTTCTTTTGAATGCGGTCTTTTAAGACAGAAGTAGAATGTCCTATATAATACAAGGTTCTTGTTTTCTATGAAGCGCCTAGGTGTTGTGTCCTATAGTGTTTGGACTCATATTAGGGGGAGGGTCACCAATGGTGGACCATGGCCCAATAGTGGACCATAGTAAAACGGATCAATTGTGCCAATAGTGGCTCAGCACAATTTTTTTTATCTTAATCTCAACCATTGAATTAAGTGGGAAAAAAAATGGGTTCAATCTCAATCATCCAATGTTGATCCACATTAGGCTATTTGAATGATCCATGTTATTTTTAGATAGGCCCATTTCATGTGAAGATTTCGTGGGCTATATTTACCCGATTTTTTTTAAGAAAAGTATATGGAATACCACGTACCAAAAGCTTTTAATCTTTTCATTTTAATGAAAAAAGTATTTTATTTTTTTAATATTTCTTTGTTCATAATTCTTAAGTGGTCCACTATTGGTACACCCCACCTAACTGGTGATGTTGGCTATTCAACCAGAGTGTAGGAGTGTGCCTGACTTGGTCAAGTGGCCTTTCCTCATCCAAATTAGAGGTAAGTATGATCTCCTTGACATGCCCTAAGCTTTTTAGAATCGTGCTCATCTTGACTTGGTGAAGTGGTCTTTCTCATTTGAAGCGTTTAAGGATCATGCTGACTTGGGAACTTGGATGTCGGTTAACTCTTCGGATTGTAGGACAACAACATCCAAGAAACTTCCAACACATACAAACTGTGGAGGCAAAACTTTTCTTTATATTAAGAAAAGATGGTTCATATTACAATGCTTCAATACTGCTCGCCATTGGCTGTCCATGGGGAGCTGCGTGTTTCTTGCACTGAGGCCATTGTGGCTGTCAAGGGGCATCATTGGCATGTCTGGGCGGGTTTGTATGGGGTGCTGGAGCCTTTCCTGTCTTGCCAGCTCATGCATGCAATGTTGCAGCTGCACATGAGTCTCTGCATTTAGGCCTTTGCCTTACTGACAACGGAGGTACAACGGAGGTACACAACCCTCATACCTCCACTTCTTGCAGAATGGGTTATGCTCCAATCCCTGAAGTTTGGAGGCCACCTCCGTATCCCTAGCTGACGAGGTTTCCCCAGGCTGCTAATCTTGCCCTAGAGGGTTTGGAGGTTTCGGTGCAGTGATTAGTTGGCCGCCTGGCATGCATCTTGGACTGTGGATGTCATCCTCTCAGCGTCTGTGCGGAGTTGAGATAGAAGCGCCCTAGTCTACTATTCAAAATGCTCTCTCTTACTTGAGTCATGTTATCAATTCTGGTGGAGAGGTTGTCCAGATTGGTCCAGAGATCAGCAAGTCCTGCCTTATCCTGTTGCCTTTCTGAGTGTGCTAGCCGAAGGCTGTCCTCAAGCTGCTGCAGGCGGATCTCCATGCTGGAAATACGCTCTTTTTCTGTAGCTAGCTATCTTTTGAGCAATTTGGGTATGGAGGCCTGCATCTCCTCTGTAATTTGAGTTGTGTTGCCCTCTCTCATTGCTTGAACCTGTTTCTAGTATTCCGCATGGATACGGGTGCCATGTCAGCTCGAGGTAGAGGGACTGTGTGCCAATAACATCTATGTGCAATGCCGTGGGGTAGGTGGAAGGGACGCATGGTTCATCTAGGCGTTCGATCACTAGGCTTGCCATGATTAGATTAGTGGTGTGGAAGATGGATGAATAATAGTAGAGAGGGAGGGGGCTAAAGGGCTCTTAAGAAGTTCACAGGGTGACTAGCAAGTTCAAAAAGTAAAAGCAAAACATAAACGATGTCTAGCTTTAGTGGTTGATGTTTTTTTTTTTTTAATTCAGACCTGCCCTTTTCCGTATTCCACCGAAACCCATAGCCTCCTCATCTTCGGCAACTAGG
>JAANSK020121790.1:0-15697 GCA_011763485.2 Isoetes engelmannii
TAGTGTTTAAGATCATAGATTAGCCCCTTATCACCCTTGTAGATCAAGTATTTCTTTGCTAGCTATAGTGGCCAATAGCAGACTACTCAAAAACTTGTCGACAACTACTCCATTTTAGTTAAATATGATAGGTCTCTTTGAGATATCAAATCCCTTTAAGTTGTATGTAAGTTGAAATCTAGCTGGTTGTTTTCAATTACCATAATAACATTAGCAAGATTCGCCTGAGTTTCTATAAAACAACTCAAGTCGAAAAAAATAATCGCCAACTTAACTTATATAGGAAGCTTATGATTCGCCTGACCTTCTAAATTACACCTATGCAAATATGTCCTTAAGGGCAACCTTGTAGGGAAAATGTCAGAAGGTTCACTTTAGTGCAGTATTGCCGCCTTAGCTGACTTCAAAAGCTTCCACATTGTTTCACAAAAAAGGGGGCCGAAGCCAAGTTTGCGCATGATACGCAACAGGAAGCTCCAAGAGACACTATCATATGCTTTAGAAAAATCAAGTTTCAAATACACTACATGTTGTCATGTGCGCCTAGCCTAGTACATGCCCTCATATGCCGTTGTGACATTGTCAAGAATATGTCGTCCATGTAAAAAACTAGATTGTTCCTGACTGATAGTTTCCCCCAAAATTAACTTCAATCTTTATGCATACGCCTTTGCTATGATCTTATAGACAACTGACAGCAAGGTGATGGGCCACCAGTCTAAGATCGACTTGGGCTCTTTGACCTTCGAAATCAAAACAATAAGGCTAGTGTTTAAAATCTTATCCAGCTGCTGCGACTGTAGCAAGTCCCGATATGCCTGTCAGAGCAATCAAGATAACTAGTCCTAGGAGACCTTGAAGAATTCCACTGGAATACCATCCATTTTCGGGCACTTGTCAGATGCCATGAGGGAGACAACTTTTTGGAGATCCTGAATTGTTAGAGGAGCTTTAAGGTGTTGTTTCTAATGTGGAGAAATAATGGGAGAAACTTTCGACAGCACTATGTCTTGCGCCTCATCGTCAAAGGAGAGAATTTTTTTTTTGCAAAGAAAGAGTTGAAGTGTGTTAAGAGGAACTGCTTCACCTGTTCTGGAGTAGACATGACACTACCATTGTCACATTGGAGAGAAGATAAAGCAGTACTCTGGCGCTTCAAACAGGCTGCCCTAAAATATGCTTTTGAACATTTTGCAGTAAATGTTGCAACCCATGTTGACAAAGGAATTGGGCGCATTCATTTTGTTGATGACGTAGAGAAAAACATCCTGGATGAGTATGACGATAGCCAAGATAGCCAGGAATTCAATATAAAGAGGCAAGTTCCAGTAATATGGTAGTTCCCTTCAATGACTTAACTGTACAACATGATCTAGCAGACTCTCCAATGTCAATTACAGTAACAAACAAACAACGTGAAGGAAGAAATATGCGAGAGGACGAGGTAGTAGGGGAAAAGGCCATAGGAGGTTGAACCTAAGTCAACACGTGGAAGAGGATGAAACTGATGATAATACTGCTGACCAAGAAGATGATGACAAACTATTGTAACCATTGTTGTACTATTAATGAACGTTAAGTTTTGTCGTTTCAACAATCTATCTACATTTTCTATGTTTCACTTGCATGAATATATAATAATATGTATAGGTGATTCGAGAACAACATTCGACCTTAGTCGACCTTAGTGCCTTGACCCCCCCTCCCCAAATCATTCTCTTAGCTTTCATTACTATTTGTGCCTTTGCATGCTAGAGAATCTTCCTTCTTCATGAAAAGTAATCTTTGCATGTGAAGGGGCCAAATAGTCACGGATCATTCAAGAGGATGATGACGCGAAAGAAGGTTCACAAGATACATGATCCACTATTATTTACGATAAACTTAGTTGACTATTGTTTGCGTCATCCTTAGTGCCGTGAGAACCTTTCCTGGATCTACACCCTCTTAATTTTCGTTACTGCGCCCCTTCATGTGCTACAGAATCTTGCTGAGAAGTAATCTTTGCACGTGAATGGGTCAAACAATCATGAACCATTCAAAAGGATGATGAAGTCAAAGAAGGTTCGCAAGTCACATGATCTACCAAGTTGTCAATAGAAAGAGACAAGCTCAAGATAAAGAGTCATCAATAAATCCGTGGAACTTCATATTAAAGCGACCGCGAATTTCCAAAACTTGCTTTCGCAGTTCTTTGGATAGTGGAGCTAAGAAAGTAACTAGGTTACATTGACCCAGAGAGGTGAGGAAAGAAAGTTTGAGAAGTCTCGATGGTTTTACTCTATAATTACAAGAGTTTTAATGGCTGTGGCCCACAACCTCAATGGCATATGTCCCTCTAATGTAATGACCTTCTTTGCAGTGGTCATCATGGCTTCATCCGCTATAGAGTCCAAAAGAGAAGGCCTGATCAGAGTTCCAGATGTTAATGACTTTGCAACTCGAGCCCAACAACAAACTAAGTTACATCTTCCAATAGTGAAATTTAAACAAAGCACTTAAAAACATGTTATTTGGATGGACGAAATTTAAGGAGCACTATGGGTTGAGATTAGGAACCCTTGAGATTGGAGAAGCACTATGGATTGAAATTTGAGACCTTTGTTACTTACAGCCAGAAGGGCCGAGGTTGCCACATAGTTCAATTTGCTCATCTCTCTGTGTAATGGAGCTTAGCATCGAGCTAAGCTGCATTGACCCAGAGAGATGAACAAACAAACAATGTGGAAAACTTGCTGCTTCCAAATCGTGGTAGCTTCAACAGCAGAACGACCACCGATTTTAAACCAAAGTGCTTCAATAAACTCCCTCCCCTATTGCCTACGTTAAAGCGTGACTACGGTACACATAGTTGGCATCTGAAATATCAAGAAAGTCCTGTTTTCAGCTTGGTTGCCCTTACCTCTTGTTCCTCCAACTCCTGGATGTGTCTGACGAGCTCTGCTTCTCGCACGTAATTGGAGCCATGGGTCCTTAGCTGCTTCAACTCATCGTACTTCTGTCTCAACGAGGCTCTTTCTTGTTGGATGTATGCACGACTCCACTATTTTGCAAACGCTTTTATGTTGGCAAGAGCAGATGTTAAAGTTCTCATCGGACCCGCAGAAGATGGAATGGACTCCCAAACCTGCTTGCAACTCTCCAGAAAGTCATCATCTTCTAAGTACGGAGAATTGAACTTGAAAACTGTCTTGCCATGAACAAAAGTGGGCAGGTCACTATTCTTAATGATCTGGGAATGGTGATCAGACATTGTTTGGAGCACAAAGTTCTTATGAAAGAGGCCAGGGAGCAAGTGACGTGCGTGCATGTTGGCATAGCACCTATCATGTCGAGCTGCAGCTCTTGCCTCCCCTTGGGGACCATTGGACCAAGTGAAACCTTCATCTCCTGAGATTTCTAGAAAACCATGCTCAAATAGAAACCTATCCCATTGTTCCTTTTCAAAACCTGAAACTATCTCGTCTCCACCGTGCATATCCAGTGCGTCCTCAACTATATTGAAATCCCCAAAGAGCAGCCATGCAACATTGTCCCCCCATTTCTTCAGCTTGTTCCTCAACGAGGCCCACATGGATGCTCGTTGCCTTGGAACATTAGAAGCATAAACATTGGCAATGCCACACTCATATGCATTATGCATCCACTTGATCACTGACCACCTGTCCCACCTATCCTTAGCCAGAAATACTTGCCAAACCAACATGCTGACGACCCATGATGTTCAATAAGCCTCCTACAGAACCTCTGTGGCACTTATGCTCTTGCAAACAAAGAATTTGTGGAGCCAAACTCCTAACTAAGTGTGCGGCTCTAGCCTTTTATGTGGGGGAGGACTTAAGGCCCCTCACATTCCAACTTAGGACATTCATTTCAAAGACAGTGAATCAAGCGCACCTTTTTTCTTTCTTCTCTTTGAGGCTTTGTGCATTGGTAGAGGTGGATCATCAAAGACAACCATCGCGAGTTGATCAACTGGCTGCATCACGACATCTCCATCAAGTGAATTATCTGAAGCTAAACATGAGCAATCTCCATCATCCGCGACAGCAGAGGATGGATGAAAATCATTAACCCGGTCAGCCCAAGAAATATGCTGGGTGCGTTTCTGATGCCTAGACCTGACCTCGATCCAATCCTGCTGAATCGGTGAGGGCGAGGGAGGAGATGAGGCAGTTGGCACTAACGGCAATGGAGAATATTGGGCAACTGGTGTCAAAGCCACTTGATGCACGGAGGGAGGAGACGGCTGCGCGATGATAGGCGGTGGAGCAAGTTGAGTAGGCACTAGAGGCGGAGCAGGAGGAGGAGGATGAGGAGGAGGAGGTACAACAAAGCTCCTTCGGAGAGTGGACGGAGAGGCGACAACGATTTTAACGAAAAAGGAGCACAAAGCAGAGATTAGAAGCTTGAAAGAGGGGAACCAACGAGAAAGGTCAACCGCGTTCAACAGACGCAGCTTGAAGCGAGAGTAAAATAGGCCACTTTGAATGATAACGTGTTCAGGGATCGCTTTGTCCATTGGAAGTGCCACACATACCTTTGCACTGCCGGATATGGAGTGCGCAATGTGGACGCCAAGAGCCCTTGCAATAGACTTGGGAAAAAAGGGCGCAAGCAGGAGGTCAGGAGGCAAGTCAAGAATTTGGACCAATAAGAAATCTTGGCTCTGAGAGGCATGTCAATAAAAAACCCTGCAAAATAGTTTTGAAACAAAACAACTGTGCCGCCCATCGTGTCAACTACCTTACCCACCAACTTATCAATATATTCGACGACGGCTTTAAACATTACAAGGAAAAAACCCTTACCCAAAGATTTGATAGATTCAAAGAAGGAAATACGATTTCTCCGTACGCCACTAAGTTCTCAATGTATTTCATATGCTCTTCCTGGTCAATCTTAACAACCACTGCATCCCCATAGCATCCCTCCGATGAGACTTGCTCAATCTCACCTAGTGTGAGCGAGGGAGCTTGCTGAGCATCACACTTCAATGAGTTCATGATGTCCTCCTTATTACCTCTGCGAACAAAGGAGATGGCTTCAAAGGAGATGGCTTCAGAGACTCTATCACTCTCACTCTGATGGAAAGGCAAGTCCTTCTTAAGCTATCACTGAAATTGGAATGTGTCACAAGTTGCACTGAGTCATTGGTTCTCCAAGCAGAACAATGCTCAACAGAAGAACAAGCATGGTTTTCTGTCCTCCGCAACCAGTACCCGAACAAGATAGTAAAACATCCCCAGTCCTCTTGCTTTTATCAAGAACTAATGGTGAGAGCTTGTTGATATTTTCTTCCCGAAAGAGTTCAAGTGAGGAACAGTTTGCGGCCCACGCACCTCTGCAGAAATTGCCTCAAACAGATTCTTAGCCTCCTGAATGTCTGCCTCCATTTGTTGAGCCAACGTGTGAGATGCAATGCTAACATCACATGAAGACTCCACATGCTTCTCCTCTGCAGTGACAACCCTTTGCAGTGTAGCTGCCCCAACTATATCATGATGAACACTTTGAGAGTTTTCAGAAATTTCCTTGCCTAGGACACTTTCAGAGTTTTCAGAAATTTTCTTGCCTAGAACTGGACGATTCCTCGTTGACTCAAAAAAAGGTTCCAGAGAAGCTGGAGGATTTGACGCGAAGGGAGATTGGCTGTGCAGAAGGCTATGTGCTGACCTTGGCACACGATTTTCAGAAGGTAATGCCACAGAGCTCTCGTCTGGACTTCCTGAATATTTCATGCATGCCTGGGCACGTATTTCCGAGCTGCATGTGCTGCCACAGTGGACTCCAACAATAACACCAACTGTCTAACCGACTGCCTCTGGATTGCACCGTTGCTTTCTCCATCGTCATCTAGAGTTGCTAAATCTTGCTTCCCAGAACCAAAATTCCAAAATTCACAGTAACATCTACTGCAGTCGAGCCACAGGGCTTTGGGGGTGCAGATGGGCCATGAGCAGCAACTACAGACATGCTTCCTTCTATCAAAGCCTTTTCCATCCCGTTCAAGCCATCCTGTTGCAGCAGGCCGACGTCTGCCATATCTGCCTCCAATTCGAGCATCTAGACGCATCTCAAGCCTTGTTCTTCCTGTTCTCCGCCATCGCTGCCTTTTCCTGTTTGATCCAGCATCATAGCCTTCACCATCCCAGCCTTTTCCTGTTCTATCACAGCTCTAGATGCATCTACAACCTTGTTCTTCCTGTTCGCCGCCATGGCTGCCGCTCAGGGAAGCGCCCGACCTCATATTTCTCAAAATTGCTCCACTTCGACCAAAATTGCAGAAAGAAGCCATAGCACGTACAAAATCTAAGATAGTTGGGCTAGTCACCGATACCTGTACTCTATAACAGTGCTAGTAATAAAATGCAAGAGCAGAACCTACACAGACAAATTGTGGCTGAAAAAAAAAAAACAATTAGTAGTGGGATATGGGCTGGAAAAGACCATCCCATTCATCCTTGAATCTAGTTTTTTTCCATAAACCTGCTAAATGATCCATTTGGGTACAACGATTCATCTATTTTGTGATCACCCTTCCCAGCTTTTCTTCAACCTTTCTCAAATTTGGGTATGGGTGAGCTCAAAATCAAGAGACATAACTCTGATTTCGTCAACCAAATGGGGAACAATATTGTGGTTGACGAGATCAAATTGCTACTACTATTACGTACAACTATCAACTAGTAGTCACATAATTATAGATCATCATTCACCTTTAATCTATTCACATAGATGCATCAAGCAACTACAAAACTTCATAACTGATAAAGATGAAATTGGCCTTCAGAATCGAAAATGCTATTGTTCACAAAAACTAAATTTTGACAAGATTTTCACAGCTGATAAATATGAAATTGGCCAAATTAAAAATCCTGCGATGATCATAAAACCACAATGACTAGGCCTACCAGCTCACCGCCTAAGCGCTGCAATGGAGTTCCACCTCACTAGGCGAGCTTATCATTGACAAATACTTCAAGTTTTGTTAATGCATTTGCTCTTTCAGACTCTAGTAAACTTCTAAAAACCATGAAGATTAGATATATAACCAAGTGTTACTTATTCTAGCATGGAAGCAAGAAGATTAAAGAAATACAGGTTACCTTACATCATGTGATGCTCTGTTATGAATTGAAGGATAGAACAAACTGCTGCATGCTTTAAAACTATCTGCTTATATGATTTTAGAAAACAAGAATTACATAGTAGGTATCATTGGCTCCTTCCCATATTTCCAGTAGAGGTGTTCTCTTATCAGTTCCCAGCACAGAAACAGGAGTTAGGGATATGTTAGAAAGCTGCAAATGCGCATCTGCAAAAAAGGCTGCTATTTAGGCATCAATGATATTGTGCCCAGGTATGCTCCTATGCGCTAAACAGCCAGTTCGTTGCACTTCACTTTGGAACTATCATAGGGTTCTATATTCATGTAACCTACCAGTTCCATTTTAGTGACTTCATGCATCTTTTGAACTTTCAAAAGACAGTCTTTCAACCAACAAACCTATCATTCTCACATAAGGCATATGGCTGCCCTCTTACTAAGTGTTCCCATTGTTTATAATAAAGAACATGTTAATTTCAAAGACAATTCTCTGATACTCTAAAAGCGCTGTAAATACTAAAAGTCTTTGCCTCAATCTGGCATAAACAATGATTAGTAACAACACCCCATTGTGTCTTTCTTTTTACGCATCCCAAATTTCTGCATCAGATAGGAGCCTGTTGAAAGGACAGTTAAATCATCCCAACACTATGAATGGACAATTCCAAGTATACAGAGATTTCCATGATAGGAATCAAGTCAATATGTATAGCCGACAGTTTAGATTGCTGACAACATATCATCATCAAAAACTGCGACTCGTAGATATGCATGACTGGCTCCCTTCCTTTCAACTGTTGCTTGTTGGAAAAAGTGTCAAGGCACATCGAGGGGATGATATAGACTGAGATTGATTCTCTACAACCATGTCTCTGGGATCACCATAAACAATTCGTTGAGAAGGCATTTTACCAAGTGCTGCAAACGGATGATGTTCCAGCCCATAAGGTCTCTGGCCTCCCAGAGAACCAAGATGGCCACCCCCAAGACCAGGCATTGACATGGGAACCAGGGGAGAACTGAATGAAAGTGCAGTTACAACATCATCTCTATGACTAGGAAGAAAGTGAGCAGCTCCAGCCAGGCCTGGAGGGACTGGAGTGGATGCAAAAAGATGATCCGAGGAAGAAGGACCCTCTGAAGAAAGTCCTTGCATTCTTTTAAGATAAAGCCTATATTTTTGAAGATGACTAGCAACATTTTCCCTTGTAAGACCCTCTACATTCATGAGTTGCATAATGGTTTTGGGCACTGCATTTTTTATACCAAGATGGGCAACAGCGTCTACGAACCTCTTGTGAAGCTGGGGTGTCCAGACCAGTCTTGGCCTCTTCAAAGTACGCGCAGTAGGCTCTTCTCCTGAATTTTCACCTCCCATAGCAGAGTCAGATTCTTCCATATCGGCCATTTCTGCTTCTTGCTGTTTCCATGGAGATTTTCTTACATCTAGGTCTAGAGCATTGGATCCTGATACGCTTAAATTGCTTGCAACTCCGTTTATCCCAAGTGCCCTTTGTGATTCATCTCCGGCTGCCTTATTTGGGGAGATATCCTGACAAATACTGAAGGCCCTGGCTAGCTCCGGGCTGATCAAACTAATTCCAAGCGGAATAAGCTCTTCTAGCGAAGGCAATGGAAGATCGCGATCTGGCAGTAATCCTTCTTCCTTGGTACTCATCATCTCTGACGTCCTAATCCGTCGCAGAGGAACCCTAAGTCTCAAGAATGCTGATAGTGTACCCAGTAGGATCAAATTATCAACTAATAAAGTGTATTCTAATTTCTTTGCCAAAATAGTCCGATGCCCTAGTCTTCGGCCAAATGCCCCTAATTCATTTCATTGTAATTGTAGACCTAGAGCATTGCCTTCGGCATACTTGCAGTTTCACTCATAACTTAAGCTCTTGATATCAGATTTGCCCGGTTTCAAGCCTTGGATAGCTCATTAAGAGATCTTTCTGGGGATATCAAATTTATTAGGGTTTGCTTTGATTTTGGTGTCTGGAATGTGGGCTTTTCAGGCCGGCCTTCGGTATGAGCACCGTCGGCATAATCGTTGTTTTACACATAACTTAAGCTTTAGATGTCAGATTTGCTTGATTTCATAAGCTTTGGATAGCTGATTCAGAGAGGTTTCCTTGGATTTTGGTGTCTGGACAGGGGTTTTCCAGGTCGGCTTACAAACCCTAGATAGCCCCTTTCTAAAGTAATTTGGATATCCAAATAGACTGCTTCAATACTACATGGCAAAACGTGGTTAGCGCCACCGTAACTTCACTGGTGCACAGCTTCTTCAGGTCACATGGCTTGAACATTTCTCGCTCCAAGACTTTGATCTTATATATCGGCACTTTGCACTTCAACAAGAAGTACTTCCATTGTTACCCTCATCAGGGCAGCAATTTCTCCTTGACACCTTGCAAAATGCATCTCTTGCAGGCTCGACAATTTCGATAGAAGGTAAGCTTCTGTTTGATTCACTAAATTTGCTTTATTCTGCCATCTTGGAAGCAGGTGCACCGCAGCCACCTCTCTCATCCTGCCCAAAATCATGTGTGATGCTGGCACCCAGAAACCCTGAGAGGACCTGCGCTGATGCCGGTATGCAAATAGAGGTCCATGGAGATGCAGATGTCGAGATGCAAACGGAGGAATTGGTGCCAACTCCCCCCCCCAACACCAGAATCTGTGCAGGCAAGATCATGATCATGGTGACATGCAGATGACAGAGCTCAGACATAGGTGGACAGGAGTCTAAATCTGCGTATTGTGGGTGTGCAGAGGCAGATCCCATCTCAGGTGTGGAGAAGGCAGCTCATTTCTTCCCAGATATTATGCACATTCAGAGGCCTGGCATTGTCACAGCACACAGGATTGGAGTTCAGAGGCCAGACAGACCTCGCCATATGTGGAGAGCATAAATCATAGCCAGAAATTCTTTATCATTAACAGAATAATTAGCTTCAGCACTAGAGAACTTATGACTTTCATAGGCAATAACTTTATCTTCTTGTATTAATACAATGCCGATCCCATAATCATTTGCATCCGTCATAATATCATAAAGTTTTTGAGGATCTGCAATCGTCAAAATATGAGCCATGGTTAATGCATTCTTAAGGTTCATAAAGCTTCTTTCAGCTTGTTGAGTCCATCAAAATAGGCTATTCTTATGCAGCAAATTAGTAAAAGGTGCTGCTTTTAGAGAGAAATTCTTAAAGCTTACAAGACCAAGAAATGATCTTACATCATGTTAGTTCTTTAGTACAGGTCGTGTGCGTATTGTCATAACCTTTTGTAGATCAACTGAAATTCTCTGGGTAGAGATAAAATAACCCAAGTATTTAATATGATCTCTAAAGAAGAAACTTTTCTTAGGGTTGATGAAATACTCATGTTTTTGCAATCAATTCAAAACAGCTTTTACCAACTCATCATGTTCTTCGAGGCTCTTAGAATGTACAAGAATGTCATCAAGATACACAATAACACCTTTTTGAAGATGGTCACGAAATAGATCATTCATATGATGATATCTGCTTTTCAAGTCAATCTTAGAAAAGTATTTATTACCTTGAAGGTGATCTAAAAAGATCGTTAATGCATGGCAACGGGTATCGATTCTTAATGGTTATCTTATTGACCGCATGATAATCCACACAAAGCCGCATGCTCTTGTCCTTTTCCTTCACCAACAATACAGGTGCATTGCAAGAACTACGACTTGGGCGGATATAGGCTCGCTCGAGAAGATCGGCAAGTTGGCGCTCGATGACCAAGGATTCTTGATGCGAGACTCAATACGGAGCTCGAGATAGAGGAGCGGAGCCGGGAGAAATGTCAATCGCATAGTCCACACTCCTTCATGGAGATAGCTCCAGACTTGAATCCTACATCCAAACGGTCTTAAATTCATGAGAGGAAATGTAGGTGGAAAGACGGAAAAGTTAATACCCTTCTTAATTTTTCCACTTTCATATGCTTTATCATTTACAAGTGTTGTAAACAATTGAACTTGTTATTTACATACCAACTTCTTAACTTGAATGGCCAAAAAGTAGTGGAGTCCGATGGTAAATTATCCTCTCCATACAATTCATATCTTTTTCTGTCCACTTAAAGTTTCATAATGTGTCATCGAAAACTGATGAATGGATCATATTTCCACAACCACTCTTGCCCAAAAATCATGTCAATGTGGGTCAATTCCATGATAGCAAAAGAATCTCGTGTGTGAAAGCCCTGAATTCGGTAGCTCATCTTGTCAGAGGAGATTTGAGCTCTCCCTTCGGGCACTTGGACATCAAGTGGCTGGTCGTGGAGAATGGTTAGAAGACTTAACTTAGAGGTCATGTTGGGTGAAATTAAATTATGAGAATAGCCTGAATCTACTAGAATACAAAACTCTTGACCTCTTAAGGATCCCGTGATCTTAAAGGTGTCATTAGGAAAAAATGGGGTATCTTTTACTTGAGCAACCTCCACAAATACATATTGTTAGATCATGCATTCTTATTTCGCTTATGTTCTTAGTACTGTCCCCCTCATTCTTAGCATTGCTCTTAGATTTCTTATGGGGACATTGATAAAACAAATATCCACCTTTTCCACATATATAACACAAGTCCTTTTATATATACTCTGTCTTTAAATTAAAGACAGGTTTATTATCATTCTTCTTGAAAGGACCTTGCTTAAAATCCTTATTATTGGTGGAAATCTGAATTGAAGCATTTCAATCCATACCTTTTTGGTCAATATCAGGTATGAAGTCTGCTACTGCCTCGGCGAGTTCAATTGCGTTTTTAAGGTCTTCTAGAGATGACTTCTCAACTTCTCTTCTGACATAATTCTTTAATCCCCAGGGAAATTGATGAAGCTTGGTCTTTTTTGTTAAATCCTCAATCTCCAAAACACAAGATGTAAATTCTTGTACGTGTAACGTGCCCATGGTAGACTGCTCGAGTATTCGATCCTTGAATGTTTCTGTAGGGCGTTCCCGAGACACCGGCATAAATGGGTAGAAGCGATTACTCATAAACGTCTAGACGGTTTTGCCCAGTTTGTTAAGGGCATGTCGGTTAGGAACGTTACAATTGGTATCAGAGCAGGTCTCGAGTTCAAGTCTCCAAGGGTGCCTATATGCATGTGTAACTTGGTAACCTTGGTAACCACCCAGCCAATGGTATACTGGTTAAGTCATAGTCTTGGATGCTTGAGGACGAGCATAGTTCTAGTGGAAGAGATTGTAATGTGCCCATGGTAGATCGCTCGAGCATTCAATCCTTGAATGTGCATGTCGGGTGTTCCCGAGACACCGACATAAATGGGTAGAAGCGACTACTCATAAACGTTTAGACGGTTTTGCTCAGTTGTTTAAGGGCATGTCGGTTAGGAACGTTACAGTACGCATGAGGCAATCTTTCTTGTTTGTCGTAATTCATGTAGCTTATCCCTTAATTCAAGTCTGCATTAGAGGAATGAAATAATTTCGTAGTTTCTTGATGAACTTGTGCCATGTTTCAATTTGTTTGACCTCTCCTTGTTGGACTGCCTTGGTGTGGCATCGCCACCATGATAAGGCTTCTTTTGAAATGAATTTGAAGCACAAAGGACCTTCTTAGAGTTTGGTGTTTTAGCAGATTCAAACAATTATTCCATTTTAAAATTCCAATCTGAGAGGACCATCTTATTCCTAGCCCCATTATAGGGTTTAGGCAAGGGAGGAACATAAGATTTTTTTTCCCTTTTTAAAAGGTGGTATAATTGCTTAACCTTTGGAGAGAAGTTGCTTGGGTCCTCTTTGGCTTTTTGTTTATCTTCCTTCTTTTCTTCTTCATCGAAGTCCTCATCATGCCTGCGCCTACGACTTCCTTCACTTTGTAACTCAGTGAGTTGGCAGCCATAGTGTGCAGTTGCGCATGCAGGTCATGCATTTCCTCTTGAAGAGGATCGCCGATGTCGAAGTCCTCACCCTCCAAATCCACTTCCAAATGGTCCTCATGTTTAGCGTCCACATGTTCCTCATGTTTAGCGTCTTCAAGTTTAACATCCTGACGCCTTTCCGTATCAGGAAGAACTGAAGTGCTTGCCTCTGGCTTGGGATTGTTAAGAGGCACTTCTTTGGGTGGGTTTCTAAGGGGAGATGCCCCCACCCCTGGAGTGGTACTAGATTCTTTTGGAGTGG
Organism: Isoetes engelmannii; assembly: GCA_011763485.2. Lineage (NCBI taxonomy): Eukaryota > Viridiplantae > Streptophyta > Lycopodiopsida > Isoetales > Isoetaceae > Isoetes > Isoetes engelmannii. The sequence goes on from JAANSK020121790.1 coordinate 13,299, forward strand.
CTTCTTTTCTTAAAGGATACGGGGAGCGCGTTGGCACCATCCGTGGCTTTTCTTCTTTAGGTATCTTAAATAACCTTCAAAATCAATAGGTTATTTTGGCTTAGCATAAGCTTAAGCTCCCCTTTTTTTTTTTAAAGGCTTCTTAATCTTATAAGTTTCGAAAAAGAAAAAAAAAATACCAAACCCTTCGCAAATAAGCCACAAGCCTCAAATAAGCCACACGCCTTAAGTGTCTTAAAATCTTTCAAGTTCGTGGAATTCGAAGCTAACTCTTGAGGCATCATACCAAACCCTTAGCAAATAAGCCACAAGCCTTAAATGTCTTAAAATCTTAAGTGCAAACTCTTTATATTTTATTAATTGTTCATTTTCTTAAAAAGGACTATCTGATTTTTGGGACAGGTAGGGTTTTGTGGTCCAACTGCACTATTTCGGCAGCACCCAAGGGGGAGGGGGTGCTCTGCCACAGATTCTATGCTTACGGTGTGACTTCCTTCACGAATCCTAGATTGTCTGTCCTAGAAGCCTAATTTGCTCCACCGACAAAAGATGAAATAGAAGAAGATTTTAGCAGCGGGGGTCTTATTCTTATGTCTATTTGTAATGCTTTAGAATCCCGTTAAGATTTTCTGCATCGTTTTCCAGCGAGTTTATGGATGTATAGAACATTCTATGGCTACAAATTTTGAACAACCGATCTCGCTGGAAGCCCTCCTTATTAATCTTTGTAACTCTTAAAACAAATTGAAGGTTTCTTGCATTTCCTTTTCATTACTCCATTCAGAAATTTAGTTCTTAAAACAAAGCAAATGCAAGCAAGAACCATACCTTGTTTTAGAGTTTGCTCTTCAAATCTTCTTGGTGTCTCTTAGATCTTTTAAGCTCTGATACCAATTGAAAGAAACCCAAGAGAAAGAAGAAGGGTTCGGGAAATCCCGAGGAACTATTACAACCGTCCGTCTAAAAATGAAAAAAAGCACCCTACTATGAAAGTAGACGGATCCCCTTCTTATTTAAGTTTTTACTTTTACGAAAATCTAACGGACCAGATTTTTGTTTTGGCGGGAAAAAAGCTGGAGACAGGAGGAAATGGCGGAAATGCTTAGAATAGGTTACTTTCGATTTTTGCTTTAGGTTAGATTTTTGGTTTTCCCTTCATCTGGAGCAGCGGCGGCATCGGCAGAGATCGAGGAGATCATCTGATTCATCTCTTTGATGCACACTAGTGTTTATTTGATAGCAATATGGAGTGTGCAGTGGCGATTTTGGCCGATTGATTCTCCCTCTGCTACATACTGCTCTCAACTGAATACTAGTGTTCAGAAATGCAAAACATTCTTTCATTCTGCCTGCGTGCTTCTTCGTTTCTATCACAGCAAGGGTATGCATTTGTCCATAGCTATTGTGACTTCTACTAACCTGTGTTCTTTTGGTGAGCATAAGTAGAACATGAATTTGAAAATGATCACTTTGGTTTCTTGCTTCTTTAGCAGTTCTATGTTGTTGCTGGCATTTATTAATAGCAGTTCTATGTTGTTGTATGTTGTTGCTGGCATTTACTTCTTCTTCTTTAGCATATTTTCTATGTTGTACTAATAGCATTTACTGTTCTATTTCAGGATATTTTTCAATGGGAAATTTGTCCAAGTAATAGCATTTATAGTTTATTTTAGTATATTTTTCAATGGAACAGCAAAAAGAAACTGCCAGAAAGAAGACTCAGACATCTCATCTGCAAACGACATGATTTTGCAAATGATAGATCTAAACTAGAGACTCAGGCCATGGAAACATTCCATACACCTCTTGTTGATGTTGTTAGTACTATAACGACTCACAATCAAGAGCTTAATGCCGAGCATGGAAGTATAAAAGCAAGCTAGACATGGAGTGAATTTGGAACTATTTTAATTTCAATATGAAAGTTTAGCAGCGGATTTGATGTTAAGGTTATTTAGCAGGGTTGCCTAACCCGACCTCACCTAAATGCTCGAATTTTAGCCTATCCACATGCCGACCTCACCTAAATGCTCGAATCACCTAAATGCTCGAATTTTAGCCTATCCACATGTCGCGACACATCAGCCATTTTTAACTCCAGCCGTCAGATCTATTTATTTCCAATCCAACGGCCGAGGAAATTTGAAATCCCTTTGAAAATTCCTTTCCGCCTTCTTCTTCTCCTACCGTATTCGTCAATCCGAATGGGTTTCATGCTCTTATTATGAGCGGAAGTGGCGAGATAGACTATCATGATCCTTGACCAGGATCCTTAAGTTTTTCTTATGGCAGATTGAAAAGGAAAAGTGGATTGGGTATGGTGGAGGTGTGGCTATGCCAGGATGATTTTCTTCTTTTAGGTATGGCGGAGGTGCGGGAATGGCAAAGTGCAGAAGTTC
>JAANSK020121901.1:0-15690 GCA_011763485.2 Isoetes engelmannii
AATTAATTAAATGCAACAAGTGAGTCCAACGTACCTGACATTGGTACCCCTATGTTGTATCCCAGTGACGTGACATGTATTATACGGTATTTATACCCGTATGAGCACATGGAACGTCACACCTACTCTCATATTTGGATTCTTGCTTTAAGAGCGAATGCTACATGTCGGATGAACAACAAAAGCTTTTCAGATTATGTGCTTTTCCAGTTCATGATTACAGCAGATACAAGTGGTTCATGTCAATAACAGCTACATGGAGTACTCTGGCTTATATTTGAACTTCTGTTACATCAGCAGTTTCGTAATTCTGATGCCTACAACTTAAGTGGCCTTTGGAAAGCTATTCCTCAGCTGCTTAGTTGAAAATACTGTACTGTAATTGCTTCCAACTTCCATATTCAGCTTATATTCAACTTGCAGTAGTTTCCAATATTGAAAAAGCATCTTGGCACTAAAGTCAATAACATGAGTTGAAAGACAAATCTGCAGATTGAGCCTTACTAGATATTAAGCTTTCAGAGATCAGCTAGCTCTAGCTGTAAGAACGGGTGTTCCACTCCATAATCATAATCAATATTTTTGAAGTCTCACTAGTTTACCATATTTTTAGAAATGAATTGCATGAGAATGCAATATGAATTTATTTGGCTTGATTTTGGAACACATGATGAATGTTTGACACATATGTACATTGTACTGCCATGCTCATGGAATGTGACCAAGTATGCAGCTTCATTGTTAGTCTGCCATGGTCTGTTTAGCATACTCTACATTTTATTTTTGCTCAAGTAAAGGTGTGCAACATTTGCTTGAAATAGCCTTATTTATGTACTTTTAAAGGCATGCCTGGCACTACACAGTTGAAAAGCAAAGGCTTTGAATTTATTAGTAAATTAGTAGACATAAATATCATGCAAGACTAATTCTCTAGGATTCTCCTATTGTATCTCACATAGAAACATAATTCAGCACATTGATGGCCACTTGGTAATAGATGTAAATTTTTATACCTTCCGTTGATGAATCCATATTCCCAACGTTATTAGCATCTCTCTAAACTTCAACAATTTGATTCTTTTATGTCATCTTAGCATCTACTTTTCTATTATGTTATGTTCTAAGTTACAAGTAACTATGTTTCAGAATTTATAGTTCTAAGTATGAGGAATCCATAGCACGAGTTGTATAACTTACAAATATGCTCTTTTGTACACGCATATTTCAAATTCTATTGTTCTAAGTATGACAAGTTTACCTTATGAGTGCATTTACGTATGTATATATTTTTTTTGGATTTTTTCGAGAACTTGCCATTTTTTTTACCGTTTTCATTTTCAATTCAAACCTGTCGTTTTCATTCCGTTTTCGTTTTTGGTAACTATGATGGCAGTAACCCTTACCACTACGCCAATCTTGAAGTTCTTGTATTTTACAATTAAACTTTTGTATCATATTCAATGACCACTATTGTTGAGACAGTTGGGTGGGAAAGTGAGTGAGTGCAACCATAAACAAAGATAAATAAATAAATCCACTTATACGAAGGTTGGAACGACTTTTGATTATTGAAAGATAGATAGATAGTACTTTTTAGATAGAATTTAAAATTTGTTTTATCAAAATTTGTATCTATACCATAGTTACTAGAAATGGCAGTTGGGCTCGACCGTTGCAAAAATGATGCGGTGAGAAAACACGGCGTAATTTTTTACAGCCCTTTTATTTTTATTTTTCCGTTTAGCACATGAGCCTGACCACAAGTGGCCCCTTATCTCTGTGGCCCTTGGTTTTGGGAAATTCCCTGGAAGCCTTGTAAGCTACCGTGTGGAATTGGAATTTCACAGTACAATTTAGATTTAAATAGCAAGAAATTTTCCTGCTGAACGACTTAGATTTAAATAGCAATAAATGCTCCTGCTAAAATTAGTCATTTTTCTTAGTACTTCTCGTAAGAATGAAGGGAGAGTATGCAGTTGGTAGGCTGGCCTAGATCCAGCAGGAAACCTACTGGTTATACCCAAAAAACTTCCCGAATCAAGCTGTGGCCTCTTAGGGTGCTTTCCTATGCACGAACACACCTGGATGCGGTCAGACCCAGGTCCAAAAGTAATAGCTTCGGATTACTTTGCAAGGGAGGTTCTAAACCTGACCCACCCACTGAAGCGCTCGTGGGAACGTTGGAATTGTCGACGTGACCCTCATGAAACCTGCCCACAGTAAAGCACCTTTAATCTGAAAGGCTAGCCTATCCACGTGTTAAGAAATCTGAGTTGGATGTGGTTCAATCCATTCGATCATAATCTAGAACAGACGGTCTTCAAATTTCGACGGCCGTTCTGGACCGTGGCCTAGGTTAAATCAGAAGATGCTCCACGAAGGTATGGATCGTCACCTATGGTTAGATCAGAAGATGCTCCACAAAGGTAAATCAGGGTTTTCTTTGCCCCTATTTATCGTAGCTCTATCCCACCTTTAATTAAGATCATATTTAAGATCATAGTTCCCGGCATCAAAGAATAACGACGTCCTGGCATTTGAGACGTGATTTACCTTGCCATGCCATTTGCATTTCGGATTCTCACTTTAGTATAGACCAACATGTCTATTTGCCAGAGTTTGCTCTGTAATCTGTGCAAATTGATGTTTAGATGCGGTTTCGTCAGTTCTAGCTGCAAAGGCACGTGCAATGCATTCTTTAGTAAAAACCTCTAAATGACATGATTAAAAGTTTTATCTGATGAACAGGGCCTGAGTGATATTTTCTCTGGTGCTAGCCTTTATATGTCAATTATACAGTCTATGGCTTCTAATTCGTCAAATAAGAAGGAACGATTTGAACTCAATATTGTTTTACGATTGATGTTTTTTCCAAGCAAAATGGTTGCCCGAAGTACATATAGATTGGAATGTCTTCCTTAGCTTGATTCTTTATGTTTCTCAACAAAAGGATATGTATTTGTTTACACAGATATCCTATATAAAGGTCTAATGTTCTCCAGTACATTATTGGTCATCCTTAGCTTGTCATTTGGAGTTACGTGGTGCATATTCCTTTTTTGCAGATTTTGAGCCTGCAGCGACTTGGTATTGCTGGAAAGCTCATTAAAATTAACGAATAACAGGTAAGAATTAATTCTTTTCAGCCTGCAATCTTAGTAAAATAGATGTTTTTAAATTCTTTTTAACCACTGGCTTTAGAGACACAAACCTCTTCTCTTGTGCATGAATCCCATTGTGACATAATTGCTCAAGCTGCAGTTAAATTTGATATATCTGCCTTATCCATATGTTCAAAACATTTCAGTTATTCTTGAGCAGAATCGTGCTCAATGCGCCCTGCCATACATATTAGTTGAACTGCTGCAGATAATTCTTTTCTTTGGTCTCGGCATGTATTTGCCTCTTTGCGATGGCAGATACGAAGAATAAGTAATGTTTGACACTTTTTTTAACCACTTGATCAATTACAGCTAAATGATCAGAACATGCTTGTAAGCTCCTTTGGCACAGTATCCAAGCATTTATTATCATATACTTTGGATTAAATTCCTGAGCTTTGTCTAAGTTGCCTCTTGAGGAGCAATGGGACACGTCAACGGAGGCAACCTAGAAAGCGGCCTCTTAAAATTCAAAGAAGAATTTATCGCATTTATTTCTCCATTGTCATGCTGCTCCATTATTTGCCTGTTACTTGTTTTTTACTTTGCGTTAGGATTGCACAGATAAATCCTATTTCTGCAATCATAGTTGCATCTTTATTTGTCCATTATGGTAATATATTTCCTTGATACGCAATCTGGTCGACATCCCTCTACCTTTTTCACAACTATATACAGAGGAACCCGTGTTGAGCATAGGTCTCTGGGGTTTTTAATGACGTGCTATGCTCAAATACACATGGATGATGGATAACAATGCTTTCATCATACGAGTGGCTCAATTGGAAGAAGATTCAAGTTCTTTCTACCAGATGTTTGAGTAGAATAGTCTTTTCTAAGCTGAACAGAATGCTATGGAACATGATGGTGGTTGATTGGTGACTACTATATCATTTGGTATAATGCCTATGGTCGAGATTATCCCCTCATAGTATGCCGCTGCAGATAAAGCTGAATGCTCAGATCTATTATAGTGCCCTTTTGTGTTTTATCATTTGACCATGCTAAAGTTAGTTGCCACAAGCCATGAGTTCAATTTGCATTGCTGACCACCGAGAAAAGTAAATTCTAGATGGAATAATGGTAAGATGTATCTATTCACATCTGCAGCTAACTTGGTTTGCAAGATCTCGTATATAAAATTCGGTTTGGGATGGGATTATGCATGCACATGCTCATTCTGCCAATAGTTCTACACCCCGGTAAAGGTGACAGAAACCTGGTCAGTAATAGCTGTCAATACCTTCTTGAATTGTTCACACATCTTCTCCATCTCAACTGTTAATATGAGTTCTTGTCTATACTGAAGGGAAAGCATAACATGCAAACTGCAAGTTTTTTAAAGGGAAGCATTGTGCAGAAACCTAAATATTGCTGTTGTGTACCTGTGACGTAGGGTTAATCTTGGTATGACCAGTTTGTTGCTGTCGGGGAACTTATGGGCTGTCTGTTGTAAGTTACAGGGGTTATGATAGAGGGAGGGAACACAGAATAAATAAAAAACTATTCAACAAGCAAGATAGGAGCTTGTCGTGGAAGCAGTTTATCTGACAAATTTAGAGAGGGTCCAAGTCCATTTTCTTTTGTCCGGTCATTACCTTCTTTTTTAAGGATTTCGTGTTCCTCAGTCTAGTCATAGAACAAAATAAACAGCTTGGAAACTTGAAATCCACTCCTTCATGGAGCTTACCAAATTCTTGATGATGACCGAACTGAACTCGTTGCTGGTTTGTCGTTGAGACTTCAGAGGAAGAGGTAAGAGTTAATCTTCTAGTTTTTATTTGAAGGAAATATATGCTTTTCAAGTAGGTCAGATGAAATATGTCTGGACGTTGCTTCTGATCAGATTAGTGCGAACTACATCGGGCTTTGAGACTTCAAGCGAGGGGGTACACCTCCTTTTCGCTTATAACTGTGTAACTAAACCTAGCTACTGGTGCTTGCGCAAAGAATACATGTCAGACCGTCTTACGCGTCAGAAAAGTTTGTTACTAGCGTTTATTATATTCTATGGTTTTGATTTTGTAGCTTATGGCGACAAATTAGATATAAATTATACAGCTTGTGCTTCCTATTGAAAAGTTGCAGCCATAGTTTATTTTTTGTACCAAAAAAAGCTAATATTTGCACCTTATTGAATGTAAAAGTTGCAAATATTCAGCTTGGGAAGATATGGGATGTTCAATTGAATGGCAATGCTTATTGGCAATGTGCAACATTCATATTCATTAGCGGTGTCTTTGTCTGCTCGAAAACATGTTTTGAGCCCACTGAGATACCAAGCTATGGTATTACCTCTAGACTTGGATACAAAAATGGTATTGGTGTTTTATCTTTAGACCTGGAGGATCTGTTCTTAGACATGTAAATGAAATTGTCCTTGATATTGCCTCACTTATTCCATGTCTCTGTCACATATTTTAAATTTGTAAAACTCGAATTATAGTGTACTAGCTTTGAAAGTGAATGATTAGTAATGGTCCATTATTCGATATTCTTGGTCTGTTCTTGCAGCACAATAGATATAATCATGGATGTGTTTTAACCTAAAAGGTGCCATCAAACCAATGAGGTGTATATCTATGAGATGGAGTTATGGGACGAAGTGAAGTTATGGGATTAGAAGACATTCAAGAAATGATTGTACGAACATTATTGTAGGTTTTGGCGAGATAACATCGAGCGGCCCTCGACATGTTTGTCATGGGCTATGAATATGCGCATAAATCACGCACAAAATCTGTTATAAAATGTAGCACATCATTCTTGCAAGAAGTGATAAAATATTGATGTGTTGGGTTCGCAATATGTAAGAACCAAAGTAATTATTCCAGATATATAAATAACTTGAAGCAAGTAGCTATATGACAATAAATATCGGCAAAATGAAGAACAATTGAACTCAGTGCTCTTGTTGGATGTTCCAGATCTGGAAGTTTGACATATTTGATCAATATTTATATTGAAAGGTATGTGCAAATGCTCAACAAATTAGATACGGATAATCTATGATGGCTTTGCCATAATAATTAATTTGACATTAGATTGATTTGGTAATCAAAATAGTTTGCAATGTGGAAATGGTACTCATTTGATTCAAAGTTTAGAATTCATATGTTCAATATGCAGTAGGAATTATAAGACTTCGGATCATATACTTCGATTTGGGATCAAATTCGTCTAGGAATTATAGGATATGGGATCATGTTCATTTAGTTTTGAGTATATACGACTCGACATACTCCACACAATGGATGGCCCATGAGTCAACCATTTTTGTTGTGGCGACATTCATAGAATAATGGATAGTGGTTCATTTTATTTTATGTTAACCTTAGTTTGACTGTAGAGGAAAGAGATAACAAACATAGATATCGATGAGACAAAGTTCTAACAATAACTAATTTTAGTCACAAAAGTGATTTTGAGATGCATTTGCATCTAAACCATTTGTCCAGTGAACATCAAAGTAAAGCACATAAATATTTGAGAGACCCTTTGGATGCGATAGTAGGTGATATATGATGCATAATAAACAAAAGTAACTAGCATGAAACAAGGTACATGCCATAGACATGTTAGGTGCACTTGCAGTCATTAAATGGAGTAGCCTTTTGTTGCACCTAAGGCCTAAAACAATCTACTTGTAGCCCCCAATAAATAGAGTAGCCTTTTGTGGCACCTAAGGCCCAAAATAATCTACTTGTAGTCTTCATTAAATAGAGTAGTCTTTTGTTGCACCTGAAGCGTAAACTAGTCTATTTGTGGTCTTCATTAAAAAGAGTAGTCTTTTGTTGCATCTAAGGCCTATAACAGTCTCTTGCACGTAATTGCTAGTTATTTAATGAAATCAAGCAAAGGGTTGTTCAGATTTTTGGACGACAAATTTCTAGGAATTTGCTCTTCAACTTGCATTGCATAAAGCAATGTAATTTTTTCCTTCCCATGTAATGTAGCAAGATTATGTTTGAAGACATCACAGAGTATCAATATCCTGTTTAACAATGGCCAGATCATGTAGTAAACTTGCCTCCCAAAATTTATGTAACTCTAATTTAAAACATCTTTAAAGAAAACTTGGAAGCACGTTGTGGTTATCCAAAAGGTATCTCGGATGCACGCATATTTAGAAAAGGTCTCATGAGTTCATGTTGGATCTTGGTGCTGCTTATGCACAGATTATCTCACGAATTTTCAGTTAAAGTTTGAAAAATCTAACTTCGAATGAAAACCTTGTGAAATATAGGAGTAAAAAAAATTGACAGATTAGAGGATTCTCTCTTGAAATCCTTTAATTATAAATCAAGATAGACAGATAGATAGATGATATTTTAATGTCCAAGGAAGCTGTAGCTTATGGGACAATTTACAACAGACTCAGATGGGTCCTGCCCCACCACTGTACATGGCTGAAGTTGGTCCTCCCCCCACCAACTTTACAAAGACGAGTGCCCACTTTTTATGGGTCCTGCCCCACCACTGTACATGGCTGAAGTTGGTCCTTCCCCCACCAACTTTACAAAGACGAGTGGCCACTTTCACAACAAAACGTGGTTAAGGAAAAATCTAAATTCAAGACCTGGATGATCACACAACCTTGATTCTAGGATCCCCACCAACTTTACAAAGACGAGTGGTCACTTTCATAACAAAACGTGGTTAAGGAAAAATCTAAATTCAAGACCTGGATGATCACGCAACCTTGATTCTAGGGTGAAAGCTCGGACGACAAGCACGTGAAGACGAGGCGGAACAGATTTTGCTCTGGAAACATGAAAAGTCAATGGAATCCAAAAAAAAAAAAACATGTAAAATTGATGACATACAAAGAAAAACTTGAAGTACAAGAGGCTAGGCAATGTTCAAGATAGAATGTGTGAAACGTGGCACAGTCTCACAGATGAGAACAATAGAATTTGTTCTACCTCTTCTTTATGATATTATTATTGGCAAATAGCAATTGATCAACACAACTATTAGATTATTATAAGAATGTTATAGACGAGTTACACAATTCAATCATTCCTTGGTTTGCTGTATCAAATGGGTACAATAGATTTCATAGAATGAATGAATGACTGTATTTTTATCGTCCACGGAGATAAATTGACCTATGGGACTTAAACAAAGAGAACAACAAGTGTATTACTGTGAGAAATAACCCTCCCTCCTCCCAAAAGGGTGTCTGTTGGCAGTAATAAGCAGCTAACAAGCTGTACAATGATATATGATATTAGGGTATATTTCAATGTCGCACCGGAGGACATACCTAAATGACATATCTGAGTGCGCATATCTATGATCTCTTGAAGATATGGTCACATTAAGCCCACTAAGGCATGTCTAACAGTACATATAGCGGCTGGTTGGGCGGGACTAACTCATCATAGCATGTCCGGATATGGTAGAATGCCAGACAATTCTGAAGGACATGGCATTCATCCTCAATCACTCCCTATTGACAAACTGATGGATTTGTCCCCGGGGTCCTCCTAAATCCTTCTGTCTGTCTCAATGTGGAGGCAATGTGCATCCGTGCGAGTGGAAGCTATCAGTCTGCACTTCTTCATGGTAAAATGTGTACGTAGGTAGTGCTATTGACCTCGTTTGAGCATGGGGTTGATCGGCTGCTGGTAGTACGCCATTTTTAATATGTTCCAGAGCCCCCGCATTGCAGAGCCTCAGGTAACGTGATGTTCTTCAATTTAGACCTGTATGCACCTATGCTCCTGCGCATTCCATCGAGAGAACCGCTGAGCTCATTTTTCCTTTCAGCAAGCTGTAAGATGTTAAGGACCGAGTTTTACGGAATAAGTAAGGTTGGGAAGACAGAGCATCGCCCATACCGACCACCTTCTAAAAGTAGATGATGTGGCCATGGAAAGAAACCAAACTAAAGCATAAATATGAAAACGTCAAGAACAAAGGCTCGGGTGGGTTTTAACGTCTGCAGAGCCGAGCTTTCCATTACTTTTGAGATGACGGACTTGGGGCGCTTACATGTTTACACCGCAGGTATAAATGTTCACTCTTGATTTACTTCGGAGAAAAACATATGTAGGGTTGTTTCATGCCTATTTAATTCCGACAGTGCAGAAGGTTTAAAAGTCTTCTCTATTTGACAATGATCACGATGCAGTAAACTTTCCTCACAAAATTTATGCAAATGTGAAACTTGGTTAGAGATCACTTGTAAGCATGTTTTGGTTATCTCAAAGGTATCTTGGATGCATGCGTATTCAGAAAAGGTCTCATGAGTTCATGTTGTATCTTGATGCTGATTATGCAGCAGATTACCTCAGATTACCTCATTGCTGCAAACATGACCAGCTTGCTCATATAACATTATGTTGGCTCTGAGCTCACCAGGTTCAACAATAAAACAGAAGAAAAAGATTTTAATCTCTAAGCTGGAATTTTCCTATCACATTAGTTTGGGAGCATTATAAATGCACGTAGTTTGAAGGCCAAGATCCAAATAGCCAGGTTTTAATGAAATTGTAGCTGAAATGGTCTTTGTAGAATTTGTATTTGATGAATAGCCTGTGATACGATTGACCGATGTCTTTAAAGCTTGCTTTGATTCAAGCTGATCAACTTCCTGCTTTGCTGAGCCAAAGCTTGGTGCTCTAGAAATTTGAAAACAGTGCTGATAAACTTAATGTCCTTGGACCCTTATATAAACCACCCCAAGTTCTGTTTTCTTAAATTTATGTAGCTTGGATGTATGCCACTCCTTAGGATGTATTTATCCATTACCATTATATGTTGTTCTTGTTACTGCACAAAGGATGATTTAATCCGTTTGTGCATTACTAGTTTGCTCTAGCTCCTAACTCAAGTTAGTTATTTCAGGTCAAAATGGTCATACCTGGATCAGTCTTTTTCAACTGTATTTACTACCAGTGAAGATTAGACCATGGCAGCTGTCGAAACAAAGTGGCATGCTGTGCCTGCAAGGAGTCGATATCTAGATAATAGGCCTATTACCGAGAGGTCTTGCGGCATCCAATCATGTAGACTAGAAGAGGTAAGGACATATAACTGTTGTTCCAGTAGTTTATAAAAATCTTAATAATTATGGTGTACCTCATACAATGTGGTATAACCAAATCTTATGACAAAAGATAAGACGAATCATTGCAAGGAAGAATATATAGCAGAATTTGTAATGATAGTGACAAGCAGTTCATTAGCTATATTGTTCTCAATATTTGTTAAAATTAAACTTGAAATCGTGCATGTTATCAGTGTATCCTTCTTGTTTAATGCGTTGAATATGTATGGGATGTTCCAACCTATGTTGTTTCAAATGCTAATCCAGTAGCAATGAACTCTGGACTTTTCGAGGCAAATCCTTCACTGTAAAATAGTCATCTTTTTTCTACGACAATGAAAACTGTACTTGACATAAAAAAAAAGCATGGGGACTTCACAGGGGGTTCAACTCCTCTTGGTCTTTTCTTCATTTTAGGGAGGTCTTTCTTTTGATTTTTAGTATTGTTTTGTTTTTGTTTTCCTTTTAGCAGCCGGTAAGTGCTGATTCAACTGCAAGTAAGGGAACAATGTGTGTCAATCGAATCGGGAGCAAGACAATTGCTGATTCAGCTGTAGTCAGTACATTAAAGGTTGTCTTTCTCAGCAATTGTTCTGTTGACTCGGTATTGTAAGTGACACATCTTTTTTGCATGCAGGATACCAAGGATAGGGATGTTTTTAGGAACATAAAGGAGGACACAGATACTGTTCTTGTCAGCACCCATGATATCAACCGGATAAAGGTATATATTTAACCCTACGTAATTGGCTTTAGTATTAGAAAAGCAAGGTATTGCTCATTGTTGAGTCATGGAACCTAACAAGTCTTTGAATTGTTTTATGAACAAAGACGACTTCCGTCATCTTATCTCCACAAGATATAGCTCGTATGCACAAGGAGAAGGAAGATGAGTTTATGCGGAATTCTACCATAGCCAATCAAAGGAAGGCACATATGTTGAAGGTAGAAATGAATTTATCGATGCTAAGCTTATGATCTTGAATAAAATTGACCTTTCCAAATTCCAGTTGGAAGAGGAACGAAAAAAGAAGACTAGCAATCTTACAGAATCTGAGAAGATTAAAAGAGAAACAGACGCAATGTGAGTCTGATATTAGGAGATAAAAAAAGGAAACTATATTAGGTGCAAATTCATGTCTTATGCAACTTCACATTCTGATATGCAGGCTTCTTGCTAAATCTGCAAAACAAAAAGAAGAAGCATTGGATCAAGTTAAAAGGATGAATGGAATGATGTTATATGCAAGGTGTGTGACAGTCAGAGATGGTCAAAAGAATGATAAGGTGTGTAACATGGTCAGCATAGATTTTAAAAAATTAAATGTTCCAAGATGTATTATACCTCACCAAATTGTTGTCGTAGGCAGAGAGACTTCAGGAGGTAAAGAAAGACAATGCGAAGGCTCATCTACAAATGATAGCCAAGTTAAACAAAGAAAACAAATTAGCTGAAGAGCAAGAGGCGAGGAAGGCAGCATTGCGAATGGCTGGAGCAACTGTTCTTAGGAGTCAAATAGAGGTGATGACGAAACCTGGTTAAGTTAAGGAAAGTACTTATCCTTTATTTGACAGGAACGAGAAACTGAGAGGAAGATTGCCGATGAGCTCAAGGACATAGAAGGAAAGCTTATACGCAAAGAAGCAGAACGCCATATCCAAGAGGACATAAGGAAGGCTCAGAAGAAGGAAGAAGATAGCAAGAAGTTATTTGCTGAACTCATGAAAGCAAATGAGGAGAACCTTGAAAATAAGAGACAGGTGAAAATACTGGAGAAACAAGAGCAAGCAAAAATAGATGCATATATGCGCATGAAGGCCTTGAGAGAGGAAGAATATTATGAGGAACAAGCAAGAGTGAGGAGGCAGAGGGAGAAAGAAGCAGCTAGGTTATTGGCAATGCAAGAGAAAGCTACAGACAAGCAATCAGCATTAGATGAACTAAGAGCTCAGAGGGTGATGGAACAAGTTGAAAAGAATTGGAGAGCAAAGGAGAAGGCAGAGGCAGAACGGTTACAGAAGATGAATGAAGATCTTGCTGAGGCTAGAGAGCAGCAGAAGATGTTGAAAGTGAAACGACTTGCAGATGAGGCAAGAATAGCACACATTGACTTTGTCAAGACTATTAAGAAGCAGAAAGACTTTGTAGAAAAATTGAAGGAGGAGGAAGAAAAACAACGTAAGTGGCGCATTCATCACAGAAATGAGATCCTTGGGCAAATTAGATATAATAGAGAGAAGAAAGAAAGAGAACTCAAGGAGAACTTAGCAGAAGGAGAGAGAGCAAGGTTAAGGCTGAAGGCTGAGAAGCAGAGGTTAGAAGATATAAGAAAGGAGAAGTTGAAGGAACTGGAGGCAGAGAAGGTGCCACCCAAATACTTGGTCGAGCTGGCAAAGACCAAGATAGTTATAGCTTGAAATTTTGCCACATCATGAGAATCATGATGTCTTTCTTTCCA
The DNA here is from genome assembly GCA_011763485.2 of Isoetes engelmannii. Taxonomy (NCBI): domain Eukaryota; kingdom Viridiplantae; phylum Streptophyta; class Lycopodiopsida; order Isoetales; family Isoetaceae; genus Isoetes; species Isoetes engelmannii. The sequence continues at coordinate 12,678 of JAANSK020121901.1, forward strand.
CAACAGGCTTTTTGAATGTGTCATAAAAAGGGCTTGTATTACATTCTTCTAAAATTGTGAGTGGCTGATGACTACCTCAGGATGTCCATATTTTGACAAGTTCTATTTTAGCTTCTCTACATCAGGAAGTGAAATTCTCTGTAATAATAGGAAGAATCCATTTCCTATGAATTTTTTCTCCATTGGCATAAGTTTTTCAAAACTAGTTTGTATATTCCAATCAAGAGTGGTTTTGAGGAAGCAAGCTTCACAATAAGTTGCCATTATAGGCGCAAATAATCAATTCACATAGTCGAAGTAATTTTAATTAAAATGGCCAACGACATTGGAAGGTTATCAATGGTAAGTTGTATAGTCAATTTGTTCTTGGGGATTGTAGAATCTTGTGTGATATATGGTGCATTCTTATTGTTATTTCTTGGAACTTATGCCTTGCGATTCTAAAAAACTCTCAGTTATATTTGAAACCCATTTCCTATCCTGATAAGCGTGGTTTTAACCTCTACACGGCATTTGACAGCCTACTATTAGGGTTTTTCCTCCCACGGGGGGTTTTTTCATCCCGGTAGTAGGGATACATTGTACAACTATAAGTTTTGTTTTTGGTTTGGGCGTCGGTTTTGGGTTATAGTTGGTATCACTTTGACATGTACCGTCTCATAGGCCTTTGGCCTCCGTGGACGTTAAAATATACTTCCTTCCTTCCTTCCTCTTTGGTGCTAGGGGCCAAAGAAGGTGATTCATATTGCAAAGGGTTTGTCTTGCAAAAACTTCAACTTTTTTTTGTTTTGGTTTGTTATGAGAGAAGAAGTTTTTTGGTTTAAAAAATAAAAATAAAAAAGCCAAAAAATAGCAGCCTCTCCCTTAATTAAGTTGTGGTAATGAATAGGTGTAGGTGTAGTGGTCTTTAAGGGTATGGACATCGTAGATGAGATTCTTCTTCAATGGACGTAGAAGAAAATTGTGACGGTGTTATGGCACAAGCTCGGGGGTGTGGCTTAGGGGACTGGCAGGAGGAACACATATGCAAAGCTATGTAAATTGTTATCCTTGAAGTTGCTTGAAAATCTAAAGGCAAGGGTAATAGTTGTCCCAATGGAGACCTTTGTCAATATAATGTACAACCATTGAACATTTGCAAAGGGTCGTGGTTAGTTCAAAGGAGGAACAACAAATACTAGATGGGGACCTTCAACATCACAAAAGGAAATAAGTATCGTACAAGGTGGGCCTAATATTAAATAGAATAGAATAGAATAGAATGTATTTTATAGTCCATGGAGAGCAATTGGCCTACCCAAACAAAGAGAAAACAACAAGCATGTAACGGCCAGGATGAAAAAAACCTCGCCCCGAAGGATTTTCGAGGGAAAAACCGTGGCAGTAATTAACATGCTGGTACACACTACTGCAATGATGCAGTCATGACCCAGAGGGGCAGAGTCGAGTCCACCCGTTCATGACCGCCTGAAGATATGATCCAAGAGATCTCATTAAGTTCATGCTCAATAGAAAATGCAACGGCTGGTTATGCACTACCAATTGTGGATATCGCGCCCGAATCTATTCATACGAGAGTTAGGCTTGCAAAGCATGATGCTTGTCCTCAGTGGCCCCTTGATAGCAGCACTGGCAAGTCCTATCCTCGCGTGCTTCCCGAGTGCATCATCCCGTTTCAATGCGGAGGCGATACCCACCTGTGTGAATGGAAGCTATAAGCCTACTTCATGGACAGAGGGGTGCACAGGTACTGGTGTGGGCCCCGTATGAGTGTGGGGTTCACCTGCTGCCTATAGGGTGCCATTTTGACCTGTGCCAGAGCCTTGGCGTCCCATAATTTGCTAAAAAAAAGAAGCGTCAAGTACATTTTCAATTCACCTTGCTCTTTCTTTGTGCGGACCTGCACGCACCTGTGTGCCTGGACGTGCCATCGGGAGAGTCACTAGGTCTGCTTGTCCTTTCAGCAAGCTTTAAGGTGATGCAGACCCATTGTGACTGCTAAGGCTGTATTAGGTAGGCGTGCATCTCCCATGTGAACCAGCTTCTGAAAGTAAAGGAGATGGTGGCACATCGCTGCTCTCTAGATGGGGAGAAAACATGTTTCCTGCAGCAATATCTGATACGATACTGCGGACTTTACGTCAAGCGCTCGTGCCAAGAAAGCTTTCTGTACCTGTTCAATGTCATTCCATGTGGCGACGAATATGACCGGGCCCCACACTTCAACCCCGTACAAGGGAGCAGTCTCAACCAAAGTTCTGAACAAGCATGACTGATGATCCCAAACATACAGCTCTGCCCGGTGACTACTGTTCTGCATGGCATACAAAGCCTTCCAACCCGCAGCAATATGCAACCAGATGCAGCTACCTCAGTGTGTGGTAGTGGAGAACTCAATCCCAACAACTATACATGTGTCACCTCAATGGAAAAGGTCAACAAACTAAATATAAGGTTATATTAAAGGGACATCTACGATACATGGAAAAAGGGAAATACCTTTTTCAAAATATAATTCCTTTGAGCTAGGAGACAGGGCTACTAGTAGCCCTAGGTCTCGTGGCGGCGCCTAGGGTTTCCGCTTCGGCCCTTTTGATGATAGTTATTGATTCCGGTGTCGAATTTGGGCGTGCTTGGGCTCGTTGGAAAGCTTGTGGCGCACTCTTTCCAGTGATATGAGATTTGGATGCTGATTCCGTCGATTTGGTGCAGAAAAAAGGGCTTGACAGTTCCGGCCCTGTTTGGGTGATGGTAGGGTTTGTAGCAAGAGTATTTTGGCCATAACTCTTGCATGCGGTGTCGGTTTTGGGCATGCTTGGGCTCTTTGGAAAGCTCGTGGCATGCTCCATCCAGTGATAGTTGATTTGGGTTTTGTTTTGGACGTTCTGGTGCAGAAACATGGTCTATTTATTTCGGCCCCCTGGAAAGCTTGAAGCAGGTATTTTCTGGTATAATTTTATTTTGTGAAGTATCAGAGATGTTTGTATCTCTGATCTTGTGTTAGATAAGAGAC
>JAANSK020122012.1:0-15684 GCA_011763485.2 Isoetes engelmannii
CCCCCCCCCCCCCCCCCCCCCCGCCCCCTAGTTCTCTTGTCAACAAGTGTATATTGTATACAGAGGAGGATGGCCAATGTACGAGACTATTGCAAGGTAATCAAGTAAAAAATGTTGCACATCTGAAGCGACTGCCTAGTGTACCATGTGATTGGATGTGCTCTGGCATCCGATATATGTGGCCAAGAAGTCTCTGTCGGGTGGAGCTATAATATGTCCTCAACCAGGGAGGTCGAACTTCATTGATTGTCTATTCCAGTGTGTGCATTGAAGTCTCCAACTAGCATCACATGCCTCAGTTGTCTGTACTAATGTACATCATCATAGAAATTGACATACATATCCAGCCTACCCACATCTGAGTGGCAGTGAAAAGTTTGAATCTGTATATAGGAAGTAACATGCCGCGACAAAAAAAAGGGATACCTCTGCGATTCTACACTTGTACCCATATGTAATGACGTCTTTGCCATGGAAAGTTCAGACAGTAACAAGAGTCCATATGCAAGAACAATCCCTAATTGGAGATGGCAGATGTAGATGCCCGTGGAGTTGCAGTATCAACAGCAAGAGTGGCAGCATCCCCGGATGGTGTTAGAACAACAAGAGCAATGGCAATAGAAGCAGCACCACACGAGGTTGCAGCAGTATTAGCAACTGGTGGAGCAGTGACAGCGGCAACACCCCGAGGGGTTGCAGTAATGTCATCAACTAGTGTAGCAGCAGCGACACCCCCGGGGGAGGGGGGGAGCATCAACAACAACTGTTGGAGCAGCAGCACTAGTAGCAGCACCTCGATGGATTGCAGCGCCTCTACACACAACATTTGAGAACGCAGGGCAGACGAAAAACCTGCACCTTGCCTTGGACTAGCACAACATCACCTCCAATGCTTCTTATATCCTTTACACAAGCTAGCTCTTGTCGAGGGGATTCTAGTTGCAGCAGGGTGAGATCATGGTTCACATACAACGAGGTGCTCTTCACTTCACTCCTGTACGAAGTATAGCATCTCTCGTCAATGCATTCCACGTTGAGCATGTGGGATTTCTAAGTATATGATCATTTTGTTCATACATTTTGCTATAATTTGCTCTCCAAGATTGTTTTTCTTGCATTCCTCAATCCACTCCGCATCTCGCATGAATAAGCACCCAAATAACAGTGGGTTTCGAGAGGGAGGGGACGGTGTTGGAGGGGGGGGGGGGGGAGGAGAGGTATTAAAACTATAGGATGTAATCGTTTATGCTGTCCAACAAGAAATAGTATCCCCTTCTAGGCCTTGAAAAATATGGTAATGTTAGTTTTACTCTAGATACAAATTAACCCTGTGATAACTTAAGTACAAATTGTATATATGGATATAAGAGAGTTTATTATAAATGACAACAATTAAAACAAAAAGGTGTATAGCCAAAAGCATTGTTTACTAAAATTGTGCATGGTTAGATAATGTCTTTGAGATATGTGCAAGATTTGAACCCATGTGTCTTATGAAAATAAAATCTTTTCTGTCTTCTCCAGCAGTCACTATATATTTGAGCCTAGTGCCATAGATTTGAAGGTACTAGTTGTGAGTTGTCCGGTCTTCCACAAGGGCCATAAACATTCTACCATATCCTCGTTCGATGCTCCCAACCACTCATTAGCCCTCAATTCTTCTACCTCTGTTATACTTGCAATTTCTATAGTTGCTTTCATCTATCTCGACAATTTTCTGGACCAGCAAAAGTATCATGCTGATTTTGAATGGAGATAGCACAAATATGATGATGACAGCCATACGAATTGATTGTAGCATGTCTACTATGTATCTTGCACTCAATTCTTGCTTGTGAATCATCTTAACTGCAGTGCTTGGATCAAAGCAGGTTAGGGTATACAAAATTTTTTATCTATTAGGTACCTTGAAAGTACTCCTCAGAGGAGTACCTAATTGTATTTTAAAGTACCTAAAGCTCACGATTTATTAAAATTAAAATCCTCATGATTGAGATCAATGTTGGAAGCATGTTAAAAAGAACTTTTAAAGTTAAGTATGGTCATGAGGTTTGAGTTATATGCTCATTTTGAGTACCTAGGGTCGGTACTTTGGTATGTCCCGATTCATGTATATCCTAGTTTGCTTTCAACCGCTTGCACTTCCACTCCATCCCATCATGTGTCTTGTTATCGCCCCTCAATTTTGATATTGGCTCCCTTTTTAGAGTACCTTTCAAAGACAATGTAAGTCGAATATCTTTCTTGGATATTAGACAAGTCGAATGCTATGAAGGTTAACTCTATTGAAATAATCCTAGATAGCATAGATGGCTAGTGTGTTGGTTTTAAACTGCCGTGGATGGGTTTGAGCTCAAGGGGGATGCACTTGTGTTATGCGTGTAAACCATCTGAGTACGCTAAGGGTTTGTTTATTGCCTATTTCTTACTTATAATAAGGGTTATCTACCATTTATCTCATTTGTCTAGTTGTATTTTAAGGAGTATAAGGGTATAGCAAGGCATTTTATGCATATGATAAGGGGTTTTTTCCTGACCTTAGGAAGGCATATGTCATATCCAAAATACATATAGATGAATCCTCTGGGTTTGAGCCTTGTTATTGATAACTATTTTGCGTTTGTTAGATATTTGGCTTGCCCTGCGAATACTTGTAAATATATAAGAATTTTTGGTATTCGACTTCTCCAATACATATAATTTACCTATTTTTGGAATTCGACTTGCTCAATACTTACAAATTTGTGACCTATTTTTGGTATTCAACTTGCCCAATACCTCTGAATGTGGGTCTAGTACCTCTCTGGAATCGAACCCATAATCGGGGGCCAGTAAAAGCATCGCTCTATTTCATACCTTTCTAGGATTTTCTACACCGCCGATACTCTGGGCATTTGAGCATTTGGTCTAACGCTAACACACTAGTCCTGGAACAAATATATCTCAAGTTCGAGGCCACCCAGAGCCACATTCAATGCAAGGTGATTAAGGGCAGAACCCAATAAGCAACGTGTGATGCACATGTTATATGTCCAATCGGATGTTCTCAGTGTGGCGTAACGTAATGATTGTTTCTTCTTATTCTCGGAAAACAATGATTTTGATATACAATGCAATTGTCTTTTCCTTTGTATCAAATGGTTTGATGATGAATAACATTGCATTGCAGAATACCAACGTGAAATGTTTTACCTTCTTGATCGCCACCCCATAACATTCTGCGTGAGGGTATTACATAAGCCTATGCAGCCTCTTGTCAACATCTCTTCAGACTAATGGATACAATATTTGATGCAGCTGTATGACCTTAATACGATCCAGAATAATGTGCCACCAGCACAGACCGGTCCCTCGTTGACTATAATGGATGCAGACGTCACACAGGGCTTGCAACAAATTATAAATGGCAAGGCAACAGATCTAGATGGCATGCAGGCAGAACTATTAACAGATTGTCCCAATCTTGATTAGTTTGTTCAATATAGCCCTGTCTGAAGGCTTTCTGATGCAATGGACTGTCAGCAAAGTAGTTCCGATATATACGGCAAGTGATCGACATTGTCCTGCCATTATTGTACAATTATGATTAGTCCTTTATTGTTATCAAAATTGCTCGCCGGAATCCTTGAACAACAGCTGACATTATGAGTAGAGGAGACATGGGTATGCACACTTGGACAGACCAATTTTAGAACCAAGCATTCTATTAATAATCATATTTTCACATTGCACACCCGATTAGGGGACATCAGAAATAAAAGATATGATTTCTCGCTAATTTTGACATTGTACTTCGGGCAAAGTTGTGAGATATATTATTGCAGCTGGCATCACACACGAATTGCAAATACAACATACAAGTTGTATGAAAGGGTCATGGGTTGAATATCTCCATTGGGCCATCTTATCAATAGTAGTGGGGGAGTGCGACAGGGATGTATACTGGTCCCCCCATGTTATTTGGATTGTGTATTGATCAAAATGCAAGAATGGCTTGCCTTGTATGGAGGGGTCCGGCTCGTTGATTATATCATTAGGCAATTGATATACAACATATGATGTGGACCCATTAGCTCACATCTAAGTAAGGTGATACAAGCATACAAATATTTTGGATTAGAGTTCACTACCATTAGATACTCACATGTATCCCAACAATGAGTAATAGCAGGTTGGAAGACACTCTATGCCAGAGCTCTATGATTGGTCCCATCAGGCACACTTATTCAAGATTTTAGTCGAACCAATTCTTTTTTGTGGAGTAGAAGTATGGGCGCCAGTGATGTCCCTTGCCACTTGGGAAGATTCGGAACAGATCATAAAAGCCTTTTTGACTCGGGATCCCAGAGTTAAGTCTACGATTTACTATTGAATTCTTCTTCAAGAAACAAGATTTTTGCCTCACATACTCTATTTCAAGAAGGCGGTGAATATCAGAGACGTCCATTTTTTGAATTTATCTTACACACTGGCCATGGGTCCACATTGTTTTAAAGTCTGTTGGAAGGAGAAATATGCAAGTTGGTTCTCCAGATGGAATGTCCAGGAGTAGGGATGTGTACAGGTACAGAATAATAAAGATCACACTCACTTGAAGCAATATCTCGACACATGCTCCTTGGTAGGCTTTAAGATGCCAAGCTTTCGAAAAGGTCAAAACATCACACAACAAAATTCAGACTAATTTCACACTTGCCCATGGCTTGCATCAGTACCTGGTATCACATTTACCCGTGAAGAGGCATAGAACAATTGCGTCCATTTGTACTGGTGTACATGGCCTTAGAATTGAAACATACCATAAGCATAAATAGGATGTGTGAATGTTTCCAGGTGGGAGCCATTGAAGGTGAACGTCACACTCTTCAGATTTGTCCAACACAACTATTCGAGTAGATATGTTCACCTAATCACACCTGATCAACCACTAGATTTGCTCTTGCAGATGCATGCAGTAGTTGCATTATCATCCTTTATCCTGGAGGTTCTCGACAAGCAGGATGAAATGAATCCTACATCATCACATTGGTATATATTAATGTACAAATATATAGTTTCTCAGTGAGTCTACTTTTGTTAAAGTTTACTTCCTTGAAATACCTTCTTCACAGGGTTGTCCCATAGACCATTTGGTCCTCGTGGACAATAAAAGTGAACCATTGGAGATGAGAATCACACTCTTTAGATTTTCCTAGTGTTTTTGACTATTCGAGCATGATATGTTGATCTAACTACACCTAACCGGTCGCTACAACTGCTCTTGCATATGCCTGCAATATTAGCATTATCATTTTTTATCCTAAAGGTTCTTGTAAAGCAGGATGAGATAAATCCTCCATCATCACTTTGGTATGTTAAATGTATAGATATACAGTTTCTCAGTTCAACTCAATTCAATTCAATTCCTGTTATTGTAAATGTGAAGCAATTATTGCATTGTGATGATGCCCATTTCTCCATTTTTGATTTCCATTTGCTCCTGAATGTGATCCACAAACTGTCCACAATAGAAACTACAAAAGCGATGTTTGTCTCCAATCTTAGTGCCGAAATTTTTTCCAGTCAATTGATGTTGGTTCTGTTGCTTCTACCAACTCCTTTGATATTGTTTTTCCAGATGTTTTTCTAGATGTCTTGCATATTGGCTATTAGCTGTTCTGACTTCTGTCTAGTCCATTTTAAGCTATGATGGGGAGAAAACTTCTGCTTCTTGGAGTATATATTGGTCTACGATTTTTTTTAAGTTGCCTATAAGGGCTTTTCCTTTTGGGGGAGGGGGGGAAGGGGGAGAGAGAGAGACACACACATATCCTATGGATATTCTGTGTATATAAATGGTGTAGATGTTCTCCATTGAGCTAAGGTTTATTAGCACAATGATGAGGGGGTGACTTCTCGGGATGATGTCATTTTGCTCCCACACATTACTTCAATTTTCTCTCCAGTATCTTTTGTTCTTCTTATTTGAAAAGCTTTTTCGTTTTTCTGCATTCCTCAATTCACTACTCTTGCTCTCAGTCATGTGTCATCCCTCGTATGAATATGCACCCAAAAATTTTGAAATTTCGTAGGGAATTTTTAAGTAGGATGTAACTGTTTATATTGTAAAAAAAAAGGGGTCCTTCGAGACCCTTGGAAAACGTGGCATGCATATTAGTTATTGCCCTAGATACAAGTTAACCCTATGATAACTTAAGTACAAGTTATGTATTCTACTCTTGTATAATTGGGTCTACCTCCATTCTAAAGGAATGTCCTTTATTCACGTTCTAAAATTGAAGCTATGGCGACACGTGTTTGAAAATTGCAATTCTTTTCTAAAACTAGTTGTGGTTAGTAGTGCAAACAACAGCCAGCTGGAGGCACAATCTCAAGCAATCCGGCCATGCTCAAGTCAAAACGACTCTATTAAGCTCAGTTCTGGTCCCATACCCGCTCTTGTAGAGCCATTCCGACGGTCATATCTTGGGTCTTTCACATAATTGTCATAAAGCAAACTTGTACAAATTTCTCTCAAATTAGAGGAGGCCATATAAAAGAAGCACATGGTTTGATGGAAAGAAAGCCACACGGTTTGATTGAAGAGACTAGTTTTTGTTTAGGGGTAAAAGCATATTAGAGTGCGCCTTAAAAAGTATTATTTAGGAACCACAAAAGTACCCAAAAATGTAGCCAAGCACTAGGTGTTGGGTCCATGTCTAGAATATCTCAATAAAATATACCTTTTAGAGGAATTATATTTATTTTGGCCTCCGATAGCACTATTTTTATCTTAACTTTGAATATTAACATGTCCTTGACTTCTATTTTGGACTTTTGAATTAGTTTTGAATAAAAGAAAAATAAGAACGCACCTAGGTCTGGAGTACCTAGTGTAGGTACTTTTGCAGGTTCCATAAGTGGTACATCCTAACATGCTTTCACCTTTAGGGTTCTTGGATATCCAAGCAATTTGGTGTTAAAAATCCTTTTCTTCAATGCAGGAGACATAGCTTAGCTCTGGCTCTATCTGGAGGCATAGAACTGCGCATGCTGCAGATTTTTTTTCGAGGGGGGGCTCACATTTGTTTTGTCTTCATTATTAACTACGTTCTTGTTTTTTATCGTATATAGACAACATTTTCACTAGATTCAGTGAATTAAGTAATGTTTTATATGGTTTAAAAATATGGGGTATGTAGAAATCTTGGTAGAAATACTTTATGGGTTATAAATATAGGGGATGACTGGGATGTATGAGAATTGAGAAGGGTTTTTTGTTGTGAAGAATAGTACATAAGGGATTTTCGTAGGTTCTAGGAACGTAGATGCCATATTCAAAATATATATAGGTGAATCCCATGGGATTCTTACTGAAGAATGTCATTCTATTCATCCTCACATCATGAGTACATTCTATATCACATTCTACATATCACATGGAATCAAATCCATTACCTAGGCGCGATATGCTAGGAGTTGCTTTGCATGTGATTATCGAGTAGTTATGGCAGGTTTAAGGTATCTACCACAAGAGCAGAACTAGTTGGTCGTACATGAACCTGTAACCTCAGGGCATGCTGCAAATGGGAAGTGCCGCATCGAATTTTATTCAAAAATAGAAAAGACAAGCTGATGTTTTATTATGAGGCACAAAAAGATGAGGATAACCCTATTTTTAAGAGATTTAGTTTGCTCTTCTTTCAATAGTTGCTGGGTCAAAGAGTTCCCTTCAAAAACTCAAATATGACATCTCTATTGGTTGCTCAATGTCTCTATTCATTGGAGATTACTTCTTTGCGCGATGAAGCTAGGTACAAGAGCTTTGTCACGAGGCTGGGTTCTTAGATAGGCTTTAAGGTGTACTTACAAAACGAATCATTGTAAGATTTTTCATTTCCTGACTTTGTAAGTTAGTAGTTACTTAATGATATGATGTACTTCAGATGAGTAACCCCTCAATTCAGTTCCTGATACATGAGACATTGTTGAAGCATAAGTGCAAGATAGGTAAGCAAAAAGGTGTGTCAGATGTAGAGGTAAAGGTCAAGCATAAAAAGAGGACATTCCTAAACCAAGATCATGAATATTTTTAAAACTAGCAAGTGCACCATATTGTATCAAAATCTATTGTTTTATTACATCAAAAAATTCAAAGTATTTATGTACCCTGCACCTTATTGTATCAAAATCTATTGTCTCACTACATCAAAAAATTGAAATAGCTCGATTTGATATTGTTATACTGGTTGTAGGTTTTTGCTTCATATCAAGATGAAAATTGGATGCAGAAAGTTGTAAGGCTTGAAAGTGCTGCCAACTTTGCTTCAAGAAACAATCTATAAAATATTAATAATCACCCAATCTTTGATTTTACAACTACAATAAAATATGTGAAAGTGGAGTGTCTTGATGGTTTATTAAAAATATATATAATACTATCTATCTATGTATCGATTAAGAATAATTAGGCAAGTGTTCAAGACACAGAGCTCATAGATAAGTTAGGATTTACTTACATAAGTCAGGATTTTGAAATGGAACAATTTGATTATTGTTAGGAGGAGATGGCCATCGCCTGTTTCAAATAAAGGTAATGGTTTCAAATTGGTAGGCTTGGAATGGATTTAATTCCAATTGGCTGTGTTCTAAGTCCATAGATGTTTCAAGAAGAAAGTATCACTTCAATGCAACATGCTGCATTGATTAACTAGATATTCAAATGCTAAATTGGTGTGCTTTTGAGATGTTAGTATCGGATTTTGAGATCTTAACAGATTGAACAACAAGGCTGCCTCCATAAATTTATCGGATGATGTAAAGGGTTAGAGGGTAAAGCCACTTATTAGTGATTTGTGCCCTATATGCGGCCTTCGCATTGAAATACTGGAGCACTGCCCCTTTTCCTATACAGTGATTCAGCCTATCTGGACTTGGGTCAACGGATTATTCCATACCACATTATGCAGTTAAGAGGCGTCATTCCTATGGCTCATCTGGAAGAGGTGACATATGAAAGTCTTTAGGATTGCACCCCAGGGCTATGCTTCCTCAATTAAGATATAATTTATGCATGTCCTACCAGGTATCCACGTGGTCTGCATAGTTCAATGTGCTATTTGGGAAAGAACCATGCATATTCACATGGGAGGTGACTCCGGGCAACGAGAGCTGTTGGATGGACATATTCACGACTTATACCTTGATTTGGACCCTAGATAGCGATCCTCGTTTGTGGGGTACGCTTGTACAAGTTTTGTTATATCATATAACGAGATTTGCATAATACTATAAGGTTTGAGGCAATGTACTCAATGGTGTCGATTTCATGTATTATATTATTCTCGGGGGAAAAAGGGCTCTCGCTACCCTACGTCACCCCCGTGTGCATATGCACCTAAACCAAAAGGGGTTTTAGGGGGAATTTAATTTAGAAGTGTTGGATGTAATGGTTTGTGTTATATATAAAAAAAATTCGGGCCCTTTCAGCGCCAAAGTAAACACGAAGAATAAAATTTACCATGAGAGAATAAGTGAAGCAGACCATATCCATATATGTTAAGTATCAAAACTAAGAGAATGCAGGTATTTGAACACAAGAATATACCACAAATAAGTACATGGGGCAGCATCTTAAGGCAACATCTTAGTCACAACGAATGTATGGTGTGGTTGTTGAATGTCCCATAACAATTCCTCGTATCAAAAGTGAATGCCCTATAATAATCTCCCGTGTCCAAAGTGAATACCCCATAAAACATTTGCTCGTAATGATGTGTGTCAACATTATGCTTGAAAAGCAACATTACGCTTGGAAAGCAACCTTTTGTGCAGTAGAACCTCGATGTCCCCTCAGCATTTAAGTCCACGCCTTCAAATAGTTTAGGAGTGAGCTTAAATGGAGCACTTTGTCTGATAAACAAGTTTCCATTAGGCCGATCCTTCACCTAAGCAAGATAGCAAAGGATGGACTACTATCTACTCTTTATTGCATGTAAAGCGAAAATAACTGCATGCAAGAAGGTGTAGTGATGCATCTTATGTCTCATTTTCTGTACAATAAGCAGAAAATGGTAACAGAACCGTCCTAAATGGCTCATCCATCTAAGAAATATAGGAATTCTAGAATCCCAAAAAATCCATTCAACCCCAGCTTTCTACTTCTCAATCCATCATCTAACAACATTGTAGAAAGTTTTGGTGCTTTGCAACATATGCAAGTTTTTGCAGAAGCTTCATGATGCATGCTCTCAAAGCATTTGTTGCCCGAACCATTTAAGGGCAAAACTACTTTGCCATATTAAGCATAAACTGTAATGATGTTTTCCAGTTACTACGTCTTGCTTCTTTGAAGCATACTGCCTGCCCCAGAAGATCACCATGCAAGTAACACTTTATGCCATGAATTTCAGTCATTATTCTTAGTAGCTAATGGCTTCGCCAATTAGGCATGTACAATTGTATGCAGACAAGACTGAATGTCATTCATTTGCACAGACACCATCATGCTGCAACCAAAAATAACAGAGGACTCTGTCGGATCCCTTGAAGCTCGGGATGCCTTACCCTATCTTAATCTGATGTCAATTTATAAAGACCTAGAACCTGCGAAGCTGCATGGACAAAGGACCCACCCAGCTGATAAAAGTTCTTCTAGCTTAGGTGAGAAAAGAGGGTGAAATACTTTGAAAGAAACAAAAGCTTACCAAGCAGCTACGACCAACCTAAATTGAGAACTACGAGAGAGCCATTTGCTTGAACAGGCATTGGCGCGAATGCAAAGCCCTAAATTCCCGATTCAACAATCGGATGCATAGCTCTAATTATCTGGAGATTGATAGCATTCCCTACGGCAGTCTTATCCAAAGCCATGACAATACTGAATTCGAATTCTTGGCCGAATCTGTTGGTCGAATCTGCATCTACCCGATCTGCCTGTCCCACACATAACAAACAGTCTGCAGTCTGCAGTCTGGCCCATGTCTCTACAACCCTAAAATAAGGCACTCGAGCTTTGCATGTCAAGTTTTGCATAGTGCAAAAAGCATTATGAATGTGAGAAAAAAATTATTGTGCACTCTAGATGTATGACAAACGTTGGATTGTTTCAGCCAACGAAAATCAACGGCCTATAAAGGGTGCATTTTACAAATACTATTTAAATATTAGTTAGTACAACTCAATGAATATAATAACGAAATCATAAAAAACTCATGTGAAAATCGTATAAAAATCTAAAAGTAACTCCTTGTTATTGTGCTAGATATTGTAGATAGCCAGGTTTATTCATTCCGTAGAGAGAGGAGTAGAGGGTGAATATGTGATGTATGAGATGTCTTCCAATGCACAAGGGTTTCTCATATATCATTCTTCATGTACCTTGTTTCTCATTGATTAAATTTTTATCCTTCCAAAAAAAAAAATCATTATTTTGCCAAAATTGAGGATGGTGCATAGATACTCTAGGAAGTCTTTATTTGTGGAATTTAAACCCACATACACATCCATGTCTTCTATGAAAATAAAGACTTTTGTATCCTCTCCAGCGGTCAGCCTAGTGCCATAAATTTCAGGATATTAGGCGTGTGAGAGTTTTAGTTGCTCGTCTTCTACAGGTACTATAAAGATTTTATCATATCCTCGCTTGATGCCCCAAATAACCCATGGGCCCTCAACTCTTCTATCCCTATTATACTAGCAATTTCTAAACTTGCTTTCATCAATTTCGGCACTCTTCCCTGGACCACCAATAGTCTCATTATTTATTTTGAATGGAGAACACAAATATCATGGCAACAGTTATACCAATTGACTGTAGCATGTCTGCTATGTATCTTGCACTCTTGTTCTTGAGTCATCTTAATGCTCCAACAATACATTGCCGTCAACATTGGAGATAAGGTCAACTTACTGCTAGCAAAGCAGTTCCCTTAAGGTGAACAATTGTCCCTGCACTTCCACTTCATCCCATCACGTGTCCTATTATCAACCCTTAATTTTTGTCTGAAATATTGGCTCCCCTTTTGGGATTGGTTTTCAAAACTGTAAGTCGAATATCTTCGATATTAGACAAGTCGAATACCATAGCAACCTTTTCTTTTTAGTGCTATGAAAGCTAACTCTATTGCAATAATCCAAGACATCATAAACGTCTATTGCATTGGGTTTTAAGCTCTCTTGGATGGGTTTGAGCCTTGCTATTGATAAGTATTTTGCATGTATATATGAACAGTTTATCACCGAGTTTATTACTTCTAAAGTTTTCCCCTCACAATCCCATCCGGATGGGAATTCCTAAGTCCTGGACAAGAATAGGCATGTTGTGTTTTTTGTTTAAGTTCCATAGATGTTTTGGTCTCTGTGGATATGACTTGCTCCGTACATATGGATTTATCTATCTTTGGAGTTTGACTTGCCCAACACGTATAAATTCGTGACCACTAAGTCATCAGACAATCATCAGTCAAGTCAAGTCCAGTGGACATCTTTAATATATTCTACCCATATGGGGTTGCGCCGAATATATCTTGGTGTACATATATAAACAAAAATTTCTACTACGTCTGGATATAATTAACCCCTAGCAATTCCTTCAAGAAATAACATCTAAGTAAGGTTTGAATCCCTGAGCAATGTGCACAAATCTTAGGCATCATTAAGTCTAATACCAACTCGCCACACATCGGTTACAACGATCTAGGTCTATTTGGATTAACCCAATATAGATAGGATCCAAATGGGCATGCATTTAAATCCAACCCTACATTGGGAGCTCCGTAAACGTTAAATTACAAGCGCATTATATCTTGGCCACCGTTGTGTTTGAACCATGGCATATCCCTGCCATATCCACGCTTGGTTCGGGAAATACCGGGGTTTAATAGCATCTGTCCGGCCAAATCTGAAATTTAGCAGAGTAGCATGGAATTAGCAGGAAAATTTCCTGATCCAAAATCATGGTTTCTCGTCATAGTCCTCTAGAAATAGCAGGTTAAAATTCTATATCAGCGGGTAAGTTTAAACCTTGTAAGAAATCTTCTTTCTCACTCTAGAAAGTTTTCCGAACCAAGTATCCACAGCATATCCAATGTCGTGTTTTAACCAAAAAAATACAGAGCGTTTCCCGGGACAGCGTGTTTTTTGGAGCTTAGTGGCCAAGGTTTTCTGATCATTCATAGCACCAAAGAAAAGAAGGCAAATGTGGACCAACTTCTTCAAAGACAAGGATTTGACATCACAACTAACATGACAATAAACAAGTGCCTATGGCTATGGCATCATCCTTGCATGCATTTAAATCAACATTTTACATGGAATTCTGATCATTATCAAGAATGGCAAATCGTAACCCTGTTACACTAATCATTCTCTTCCTGTTTCTCGTTGCAGATGAATCCGTTGAAGGACGTGACCCCTTGTGTGTCCAGCAAGATCTTGAAGCTTTAAATGGGTTCAAAGGATCATTGCAAAATTCTACCGGATTGGAAAGTTGGGTCGGATCAGATTGCTGCAGATTTTTGGGCGTAAAATGCAAATTAGGGCTCGTAACAGAGCTTCGGATTCCAAGCATAGCTCCAAATCAAGATCCTGCCGGATTAGCACATCTGAGCAACCTCTCTGCCCTGCAGATTCTTAACCTAACTCTTTTGCAATTTGTTGGAAAGCTACCCCAATCTCTCAGAAAGCTTTCTAAGCTCAAACAGCTGATTCTTTCTGTTAATATCTTTCAGGGAGAACCGCCAGTTTGGGTTGCAGATCTTTCAGAGCTAGAGGTTCTTAAGCTTAACGGAAATTCTTTTTCCGGCGATGTCCCTGCAGAGTATGGGCGCTTAGTGCGGTTGAAGGTTTTAGATCTGTCCGGAATTTCTACGAACCCTAACAGCTCTATCCCTGATTCTTTTGCCGGGCTCAAGGATTTGGAAGAACTGTATCTACGAGGTTTGTCCTTAACAGGCCTTCTGCCGGAGTTTCTTTGTTCTTTGACCAAGCTTAGGGTTCTAGATCTTGGAGGCAATTCTATTAGTTCTCTGCCTTCTAAGAATGGATGTTTTTCTAGTCTGACCAAGTTGGATATTTCCTCTAATCGAATGAAAGGACAAATCCCTCAAATCATTTCTAAGCTTAAGGGGTTGCAGGTGCTCAAGCTTGGTGGACAAAATTTTTTTGAAGGAGGAATTCCGTTCGGCAGCCTAACGGCCCTTACAGAGCTAGATATGAATGCCGATCTTTATATAAACGGATCTGTAGAGTTTCTGGGTAATCTTCGAAACCTGGAATATGTTGATTTATCCGGAACTGGAGTAACAGGTGCAATCCCTTCCTCTGTTAGGTTTCTTAAGAATTTAAAAAGGTTTGAGATATCAGATGCCAAGCTTTCTGGGAAAATCCCCTCTGCATTTGCCAGTTTGGAACATCTTGAAGTTCTAGATCTTAGTAATAATAATCTTACTGGCCAAATTCCTGCAGTTCTTGGGAAACTAAAGCAGCTTAAAGTCCTTGGACTTGAACGGAATTCCTTGACTGGATCTATTCCAGCATCACTTGGCAGGCTCAAAAGCTTAGAAGAGCTTTATCTTAGTGACAATCAACTCAGTGGAAGAATACCTGCAAGCATTGGGCTGTTATCAAATTTACAGAAACTAAGTTTGCAGAGAAATTCAGGCCAAAATGGAAGGATACCAGATACTTTTGGTGGATTAAAAGCCCTGGTTGCGCTATACATATCAGAAACAAACATCACAGGACCTTTGCCAGATGTATTTCAAGGTTTGGACAAACTGTCTACATTATATTTGGCATTCAACCACATAAATGGCACACTTCCTGAAAGCATAGGGCTGCTGAAAAACTTGGATTATTTAAATCTTGAGAGCAATTTTATAGCAGGTCCAATTTCTGACAGTTTTACAAGGAATCTATCATCTCTGGGAAGTCTGGTACTCAGAAACAATGCAATCACAGGACTTCCTGCAAGTTTAAGCAATTTGAAGCAGCTAGCCCTGCTATGGATGGATGGAAATAATCTCAGCTTTGAAAGCATAAAAGGGCTTGCAACTCTGCCTGCTCTTGCATTTCTGAAACTGAGCAACTGTAACCTTCAAGGTCAGATTCCAGACTGGTTTAGTGCCATGAATTCTCCACAGAAACCCTGGTATACAGACAGATCTATAGATCTTTCTAACAATTTCATCACTGGAAAAATTCCTCCTCAATTTGGCAGCATGGTCAATCTTACTTCCTTGCAGCTGCAACACAACCATTTATCAGGGCAGATTCCTTCTGAATTAGGTATGCTGACAAAAATGGAAGAACTAGATCTGTCATCCAATGAACTTGAGGGCCCAATTCCAGCCAGTTTTCTCAATTTCACCTCAGTTTTGAACAACTTCAATGTTTCTTACAATCATCTTAGTGGACAAATACCTCAAGGAGGTGTTATAGCCCAATTGTCAGCATCAGCTTATGGAGGAAATGCTGGCCTTTGTGGTTCCCCTTTGCCTGCTTGCAAATAGTCACTAGGCTCTATGCAATAACAAACTGTATGCAAGCTAGCACTTCAAATAAAGACATGATTATTTGCCACCCTAGCCAACGTTTCATTGAACTTTGTAGGCATAGTAGTGTCAATATCCATGTTGCATACCAATAAACAAGTTTTTTTTCATGCTTATCATGATAGAAAATTATTTAAAAAAAAAAAAAAAG
>JAANSK020122123.1:0-15683 GCA_011763485.2 Isoetes engelmannii
TTCCGAGGTGTCCGGAGGGCCCGACTCAATGGTTTGGCCATTGAGAAGGGGAATTTTCCTGGCGTTATACGATGGGATCATCGTATAGCTTCAGGGAGCGTCACAGTGGTATCAGAGCTATGATCTCGGTACTCCCGAATCATGGCACTTACCATGGCCAATTAGTACTAACGAGGATTAGTTATAGTTGACCTAGGATTTTTCTTGGTATTATGTGTGCTACTAACTCCTTGTAGACTAAGAATTTCAAAATTTGGAGTTCGCCATCGAATTCCCAGGGGTCGAATTAGCCAGGGTTGACCTGGTCAACGCACGGGAAAGTCAACGGTCAAAGTCAACGGTGAGTGCGCACTGGGCCATCTATAATTTTAAAATTAAATTTTAAAAATCCAAAAGGCCGAGTCCGCACCCAGCAGATTCGCGTATTTCCGCCTGTTTTCATTTTTATACGTATAAATGTAAAAAAAAAAATTATACGTCTGTTTTTTTTTTATGTTTCATCTTGAGTTGTTTTTTTTACCCTAAACCCTTCTGCTCTGGCCGCCGCCATCGCCACCGACGGATTAGCTTGCGCGCCATCGCCGCCTTCGAAACTCCATAGCCAGACCTCTCTTCCTGAGGCGCCATAGCCCAGCGCCCTTGTTGCTCCAAGCGTCTACCCAAGCGCCCACCTTTCTCTTCTTTCTTCTAAGCTTGATGGCTCGGACCATGAGCGCAGTTTACATTTGCTCCCGCTCTGTTAATGAGCTGCTCCAATTCCTTGTAATGGGCCTTGCTGATCCCCTTTCAGACCAACAACCCTACTTAGAGGAGTTAGTTAGTCGTTACCATCGTGGTGAGCTGATTCCTTTTCCCATTTTCCACTACTCTGCTCTGCTCTTGCTTAAGCTAAATGCTAAGGGGGCCAACTACACTTTACAAGACCGTCCGGACCTGACCAGAGTTCTTGTCCCGTATGTGCCTCCGACTGATAGCAATCTGACTACCATCCAGGACTTGATTGCCTTAAACCGACAAGAAGCAGACAGGGTGATGGCCATAGCCGAGGCTCATGACGCTGCAGAGCAGATACGTGCCGATGCACAGGTACGCAGCAACGGGTATTATTACCTTGGTGACGGCGAGTGTCTCTTTCAGCAGTATCTCATTACCATTCCCAAGTATGTTTACGTCGACGTTGTGAATGAATTTGTATGGGAACCAAACGTCGACATGGACTTCCAGGAACTTCTGCTTGCCGTGGGACGAGACATGCTTATACGCCCCGAACGCTATCATGCAGAACTCCGACGTCGGGCAGCAGCTCCTCACGTCCCTATCCATTCCGTTCCTCATGTACCAGATCCTCCTGTGACCGATCCTATCATCCCTGACACAGCTCCTGTACCTAATCCTATTATCCCTAATCCTGTACCTGATCCTGTACGTGTTCCGAACCGCCGACAGAAGCATACTTCTAATGTCAAGAGGACAAGGCAGACCAACCTTACCGATCGTCTGCAAGCCATGGGTAACGCCACAGCTGAACAGTCACGTAAGTTTCGGGAGGATTTAACCTACCGTCGCCGTGCGCCTGAAGTATTTCCGGCCAAGACCCCTCGGCAGCCAAGGAAGCCGCACCATTTCAAGCCTGGAACAGTGGCACTATGCGAGATCCGTAAGTACCAGAAGTCTACTGAGTTGCTCATCCGCAAGCTACCTTTCCAGCGCCTCGTCAAGGAGATACCTCAGCAGTACCGGACAGATCTCCGCTTCCAGTTGCTTGGAGTCTTAGCTCTGCAGGAGGCTGCAGAAGCATATTTGGTTGCCCTTTTTGAGGACACCAATCTTTGTGCCATCCACGCCAAGAGGGTTACCATCATGACGAAGGATATGCAACTTGCTCGAAGGATCCGCGTCGAGAAGCGCTGACTTCTCTCTTTTTGTAAACATGTTTGTGTAATCTTTGTAAATATCAAAATACGGTTTTTTTGTGGAAAATACGTGTATAAATTTTTTTTTTATATAATATGTTTTTTTATTTATTTTATATAAACGTGATGTGACTTTTAGGGTTACTTTTATAAAAAGGGAGTTTTCATTTTAGGGTTTTATCATTTCGCCTTTCTTCTCTTTGAGTTTCTTTCCTCCTTGCTGCTCCCTTCATGTTGTCATGGCTTCTTCAGCACCTCTTACATTTGATGATCGTCTTCGATGGTACGCTGCTGGAGAACATTGGGATCCCCAAGTTCCACAATGTTACGCCTTCTGCATCACTTTTGTCAAAGTGTTTGTGGTCGGCGGGTCGTCTGGCCCTCTTGGATTCGAGGCCAAGGTAAAACTTCGGTTAATTTAGTTAGTTAATGTGATTATTATGTGTTACTTCATAAATAATTTAGGTTAGAAGCTTAGGATTAGCTTTCTGGACTAGTTTGTCATCCAGAAGGCTTGTTGCAACGCACTTCGGCCATTTGGTGGTTGTGCATGCGACTTGGCTAATGGTTGACCAGCCTTGTATTTAGAGCCATAGCCTTAGTAACTTTTAATGCACCAGGAGGGGTTGATGCTTGTGGTATTCTAGCGGCCAGAGATGGTGGTTAGGTCATCACATGGATCTTCCTATCTTCGAGTGCATCAAGCTTGTTGTACTGGTGCCGTGCTTGTCATGATACCAGTTGTTGTAAAAAATGGTTGGTGATGGCATGGATGTCACTGGGAAGATGAGCGATTTCTACCTTTCCTGTGTGGTAATGCGGGAGAGGGGGGAGAGGGGGTGGGGGGCGTAGAAGATCTTCTAGGTTTTGGGAACATTTATTGTACACTTCTTTTTGAAAGAAAACATTTTCACTAAAATACAATGGATCTTTTGTATGGTTTTGGTGCCTGTGTCCAGCCTGCCTAGCGTACGGACGTTCCATTGTTGACGCCAGCGTAATCTTCCACGACACATAGGTAAATAGATGGACCATCACACTTTTCTTTGTTTAGGAAGATGAAAACAATCAACCGTGTGTGTGTGTGTGTGTGTGTTCGTTCGTTCGTTCGTTCGTTCTCTCTCTCTCTCTCTCTCTCTCTCTCTCTCTCTCTCTCTCTCTCTTCTTTTTCTTTTTGCCATCATTAACCTGCATTAAGTCAACACAGACATAACCATGGACAAAACTGGACAAGCATCATCGATGCGCCAAGCAGCGAGCATTGAGCGGGACTTTAAAAAAGACATCATAGAATGGTTGGTAACCCTGATATGTGGGCTGCCAAAAGAGAGGATGGAGGAAGTGTTAGACACCGAGAATAATTTGGACCGCCTGCAGAAAATATGGAGGGAGGATGTGAAGAGGCGGTATGGAGAGAAGTTAAAAAAGCAAGAAGAAATATTTAAGGATGAGGAAAAGTTAGATCATTGCGTCAATGGTCAGATATCAAGCATTTTGGGTGAGCTTCCTGTATCACTAAGCAGGGTGAACAGTGAGAGGATAAGAACAGAATATGCTGATGCCGCCGAGACTTGGGATAGGCTTTGGAGAGCATATAAGAAGAGAAAGACGACAAGGGATAAGAAGAGGCACCTAGCAGTATCTTTGGAGAATGCAATGTCTAAGCGCCGAGAAGGGGAGACTGACGCACAAATGCGACGAAGGAGGGAAGCTAACAGTAGAACTACCATAATGGTGTACATTGACCCCGAAGATATACGCATGGACATGGCGCACGAAAGATTGGGTGGGGGTTCTTATGCAGATGTTTTTGCATGCAAGGTGGATGGTAGTTTTTTTATAGTGAGAAGGAGTATGCGGTGAAGGTGCTGAAGAAGGGGGTGTAAGCAGAGCAACTATTGGAGGCACACCAGGAGTGTGGGATGCAAGTGAGACATGGGGCCATAATCAGAGTGCTTGCTCGGACACTAGGCACAGTCCCAGCACACAATGATCATGCCTCTCTGGAACGGCGGGACATTGTCTGCCTTTCTCACTGAGGCTAATGTTCCTTCATCTGGGCAACATTTTATTGCATTGGAACCATGACTCTACCCCTGTTTATATTGCAATATCTGATTGGGGAAAATGCGGAGTGGAGGGTTCATCACATAGGGCGATGTATCCACAGGTCAAAATTACTGATGCCAGCACCAAAGATGAAGTGGAGAAGACCATTTTGAGAAAACCATGGATGGATAAAGAGCTATTTTGTGGCGGTGATTCCCGTGGATTTGTGAGAGTCACATATGGAATGGATCTCCACCCAATGGGTTATATTATAAGATACAAGGGATTGGCGCGTTGGCTAACGCCGGTGCAACGGGGTTTTGCGGAGACGTGTTTGTTACATAATTGAAGCCTTTAGTAAATATAATAAAGATTAAAGGGTTTCAGGATTGCAACCAGAAAAATGCAATGGATAAGCAAGAGACCAGGCTGGAAAGACACCTCATCCTACTTATGAGATGCATTGGATAAGCAAGAGACCAGGCTGGTAAGTGCATTGAGTAACATGCTTCTTATGCTGCATTGAGCTGTAAAAGTCTTTGTTTAAGTTACATGGGCTAGTGCGTTCTTCTATAAGATGGTATCTTACTTAATGTGAAGCAGGTATTCATTAATTTTAGAAATTTCAAATTCTAAATTTTTTTTTGCAATTGTCAAATAGCTTTTAAAACGACAAAATTGCTTATATTGTAGCTATTTTTTACAAAATTTTAAGCACTCTTATGGTACTTAAAGCGAACATTTAATTGATTCTTAACTGGGTTTGGTGTCAACCTAGCATGGTCGCGCTAGGAAGGTGATAAATAATAGTCTATTTTCATTAAAATTAGTGCTTGAGTTAGTGCGATGTACATTAGATTGCGTCATAAAATACCTCATAGAATATGCCAGAAAATACATCATAAAATAATGAGCAAGGTTTCTTCATTAAACATTAGCGGCAAAGAGAGACACAAGTATGTCATGATGATATCAGACTAGGCTACTGCCTGATGATATCAGACTAGGTTGCTGCCTATATCATATAGCTGTTGTTGTCGAAAAGTAACAAAATTTTCTTATTGGAGAAATTCAAATGTCATAGCAAAAAAGGCTTAAGCGCTACTAAGATAGCGCGGTCGCGCTATCTTAGTAGCGAATGCATAGTCGAGGAGTGAAGTCAGTGGCGTAAACTATAAGTAGGGCATTCGTGCCATATATATCCGAGTAGTTGCTCACCATATATATCCGAGGAGGGAAAAAAATTTACATATCCACATTTCCACATGATGTTCTATTCTTCATCAGACAAAAGTTCCCCGAAGCATTCCTCGGACACCAATGGATCACCTTGATTATTTTTTATGCGAGCGAGGAGCTGCTCAACATCATACGGCGTATTTCTCATAAGAAGATCGGCTCTATTAAAGGCCAGGTCGTATGCCTTTTCCTGACCAGATTTCACCATCCGATAATGGCTATCAGACAAGCGGGAACGCGGACGTCGAAGAGTTTTATGTGCTCCATACCACTGGAGCACATATCCTTGCATTTCTTCCAGCAACACCTCTACTTGTACATCAAAGATGGAAAGCGTCCTATCTGTGTGGGTATCTACTTGCCTGTATTCTGCAAGCGCTCTCGTCAGGAGGTTGTGAGACATATCTTTTACTTGCGATAGCGTAACCTTCTGCTCCACCTGGCATATCATTAACACCACATCATCCGTTGTAGGTCGTCCTCCCGCTGCCAAGAGCCAGCACGTATAGAGTCAAGATTTAAATTTTGCAAATCAAAATGGATGACACATGTAAATAGAATCAATGACATGTAAATAGTAATGGCTACCAGGTCGCGCAACTGCGCGACGTGCAGCATATCACACACTTTTGAATTTTTAATACTATTTAATAATATTTAGCTAGCGGACACCAAAAAGTCTAACTTTTAGACGATATTTTGTAAATTTAGCTACCATGCAAGCAGACAAGCTATAGAAATATTCAAAATACCCATTCTGGACACTCGTTATTTGAGATGCTCGAGTCGTCGGCTCGCCGATCCGCAGTGAGGAGAAGGAATAATGAAAACCCTAAGATGCCAAATGCCCTTTTATATTCTCACCAACGGTAAGGATTTGTTGCGCCAGCTGGACGGCCAAAGCCGTCTTGATTTGCATGCCGGACATGCGTGCTTTATTTCCCATTTTTTTTTTCGGACGGGATTTGAATAGTTGCGCTGGGCGGGAAAGCTGGATTTTTTAAATCAAATGTGTGGGGTGGGCGGGAAGCTAAAGACCAGCGTTTGGCGCTGGCGCTGCAGCAACCCGGGCGAGGCGCTCGTTCAGTCTACAGCCAATTATTGTTGTTCCAGGTCTTCTTTGTATGGCGCTAGCATTTAGCAATGACATCCACGATGGGCAGATCGTTTTGATGCAGGTTCTTTGTTTCTTTGTGTTGCAAACATGAGCACCTGTGGGCGCTTGCCTTCCTAACTCATAAAACATGGGCGCTTGTTTATTCTGAAGACGTGTGCGTTTGATTGTCTAATGTATGTATCATGGGGCGCTTCCATTTTTAACCTTTAGAGCAAGGGCACCTGCCTTCGTGAACTGTGAAGCCTAGGTGCACCAGTTGCTGCAGGTATCTTCAAGGAGTTGTTCTCAAAATATCTGAAGCTTTTCATGTTTTCCTCTCCAATTCAATCTGTTAATGCAGGACTTGCCAAGAAACAAGGAATCAGGTAATAGGATACATGTTCTTTTAGCGCTGGGTTGATGTTTCCAAAAGATTCCATACATTCTAGGACATGGGTGGGGTTGCGCGATCGCGCAAGGTGAGTGTTGCCGAGAACTCTTTTTGGCTAGGGGACTGCGCGACCGCGCGAGTTGAAGGCGTGGTTTTCCATAAGATGAGGCTGGTTGGGACCATCAAGGAGCAGTTTTCCAGTATACCGGCAAGCAGCTCGCGACCTCACTGAGTGCATTACATACCTGTTATTGGATACCTGTTGGCTGAGGTAGCACGGCCGCGCCAGGTTCACGTGGCAGTGCCATCGTTCAAGGCTAGTGGTGCACCGTTACAGAATGTATATGTACGGAATACATGTGTGTGGAATATATATGTACGGAAGACCTGTATGCGCTCATCCAGCAATATACCACCTGGGGTCGTCTTGGCTCCTATGTGGTAAGCATTCCTGCTAGCTGTCGTTTCCTCATACTACTTGTGGTCACTTGCCGGAATACGAAGGTCAGGCAATCCTCAGGTCGGCGGGGAGCCAGCAAACCACCTCGGATCGTCACGGAGCCAGCAACCTACCACCTCGGATCATCGCGGAGCCAACAACATACCACATCGGAACATCTTGTCAGCTACGATTCTCTCATGTGCTCTACATTTCAACTTCATTAGTAGTATAAGGCTTTGGGTTGTGAGCAAGGTCGTCTAATACCTACAAACCTATCTAAAACAGCCGCCATGTCTACTAAATGGCGGTGCTGCCAAACAAGCATGACAAGAGAAGAGACGAGTGCTTAGCAGCAATAGACTTTGTTTGGATACCCAAGATGTTTAAGAGAGATCGGGTAATAATACCAACTCGTGTGGCGTCAGCAATCAAGACACTTCTATCGCATCGAGATTAATGTATACCAATCAGGCAATAGTATATGTTGTTTCTTGTTGTTTGTGGTGCCTTTAATTTACGTAATTAGGAGGATTCAGAACCACAACCAGGCAATAGTATATGTTGTTTCAAGAGTGTCAGGATGCTAGAGATTCATTGCCAAAGATTTGTATTGTCAAACCTGGATGGTACAAGCACTTGATCAAGTGCAAAAAGCGTGCTTTCATGAAGCAAAAGCAGATGGATATGATAGACAAATTTAAAAAGGCCCCAAAAACATTCTGGGATGCGCTACAAGATAATCATGAGAAGGTAAAAATAGATAATAATCTTCTATTAGGGCTGGTTAAAGATATCTATGAGCATAAAAATGCAGATCAGATGCCATTGATGGTTCCAAGTGAAGATTTGTTTTCAGAAATAGATGTCAGAGAAGCTTTAGATGTCATGAATACAAACAAAGCACATGATATAAATGGGCTGTGCATTGAATTGCACAAATGGGGTGGACATCGAACAGTTTCTGTCCTCACACGTTTGCTCAATCAGGGAGCAAGGCAAGGCTTACCAAAAAGTTGGAGGACCAATCGTGTCCATCCAATCTTCAAAGCTGGAGACAGAAATGACATAAGGAATTACAGAACAATCCTTATTGGCCGCGTCTTTGCAAAACTAATGGGTTGCTTGTTAGAAAATAAACTCAGTTCATGGGCTGAAAACAACGAGAAGAGATCCTTGTATCAGGCAGGTTTTCGGAAGCAACACAGTACCATTGATCATGCTCTAACTTTGCGGGCTCTAATAGAAAAAGCAAAGGCTCCAAATAAGACATTGTTTGCTGCCTTTGTTGATTTCTCAAAGGCATTTGATACAATATCACGGAGAAGCCTTGGTGAAAGAATGCAGAAGATTGGTGTGCGAAATGAAATCAGAGGGGTTATTTCTCAATTGTATTCAAAAGTGTTGATAAAACTGTCACACGAGATGGACACAGAGATCCTGAGCACAATAGGCGTCCGTCAAGGATGCCCGTTGTCTCCTGTATTGTTTGGTCTCTTCATCGAAGAGCTGGAATAATGGTTGAGAATACGCTCACTAACGGGAACCAAACTAGGTTCTTACATCATTCAGCTTCTTTTGTATGCTGATGACATTGTTTTACTAGCAGAGAAAAGCAAGGTACTGCAGGATCATTTGAATAGATTGGCAGAATTTTGTGCATAAAAAACATGACAGTCAATATTAATAAAACACAAGTCATGGTGTTTGGAACCCGAGAGAGGCCTTCTTTCACATACAATGATCATCATTTGGAGGTTGTTGAATAGTACAAGTATCTAAAATTAGAGTTTTCATCTCAGTACAGATGGAAAAATTACATAAAGAAATGAACCTCTGGTGGAAAGGCGGCCTTATACATTATGTTATTGAGATGTAACAGGGCAGGTTTAGATGTTTGGGGTCTAAGAAAGGTTCTTTTCAAGGCCCTAGTGCAGATCGTAGTGTTGTATGGCTCGCCATTATGGGGGCCTTCGCTGTCATCAAAATTATGGGCCCGAGTGGAATCTGTTCAGAAATTGTTTCTGCTGGAAGAATTTGGTATAAAATCACAGACCCCATATGCAATCATGCTTGCAGAGGCTGGTTTGTTTCTTTTAGAGATCAAGGCATTATATCAAACAGTGAATTATGTAAACTGAGTGAAGGAGATGCCACCTGATCGACTGCCACACCAAGCTATGTTGGCTTCAATGCACACTGGATGGTTTAGTGAAGTGATGGCCTGGGCGGGTAGATGGGGATTGACAGCAGAAAATTGGCCTGACAATAGAAAGGATGCAAGAGAATTATTGGGGAACTTAGCAAAGGAGAAACTGTGGGAAGAACGAGGTAGAAGGATATCTTATTATTTAGATAATGTGAACTCAATGCAGGAATACAAAAGTCAAGGATACTTGAATGCTGATGCACAAATAATTGCCCGATACCGAATGAGTTCCCATAGATTGGCAATTGAGACAGGAAGGTGGCAGCAAATTCCTCTTGAGAATCGGATCTGCACACTATGTAGATTGGGCAAGGTTGAGGACGAGGCACATACCTTTCTAGAATGCACAGCATATTCACATATTAGACAAGACTTCAATATACAGGCAAACCATTATCAGACATTGTTGCTGTTACCACCTATCATTTTAGGTGCATATTTTAAAGTGGTGGAAAACCACTGCTCTATGTTGCTGAAGTTGTAATTTTGTGAGTTCAGGCTCCATGGCCTCAAGGCCCAAGAGAGCTTAGAACATAAATAAATAAATAAATAAATAAAATAAAATTGAAAAATAAAGATGGAGAAAATTTAGTGTTGAAAAATGAGTCTGAAATTACAAGAAATTGCCTCATGGTGACTTTTATGCGTTGGTAGACACCCCGAAGTGAGATCCTACCTCCACAAATTTAGGGCGTTTATTCCTCAAATCGACACCAGCTCTATTCAATGGCCATCCTAGGCCGAGACGAAGTTGTGTGGCTATGGCGTCCTATCCCCCATCTGTATTTTTCGGCAAAACCGAGCGAAAGCAGTGAACTCAGGCTTTAGTTGTTGGAGGACTGAAGTGGGGCTAGCTTGCTGTAGAAGGTCAAAGTTTAAGCGACAAGCCTTCACATGGTAGAATGCATGGATTCCAGGGCTAGATCGCACTCGCCTTCTAACTCAGAAAGATTCCAAAGTGCTATTGATAACCACCTAAAATGATGCGTTCTTCTCCTTGCGTTGGCCTGCTTGCTGGAAAACAATGCCTTCTATTTGAAAGAGGAGGGTCGATCTTTGGTTCTGACTGAGCCATACGACAATATAATGAAAAAAATTCGTTGTTCTTGTATAAGTGAGCTTTGTTGCTATTATTTGCTCTGTAAATCCTATCAAATTTGAAAGGCTTTTGCCATTTATAGTAGCCGGTTGATACTTGCATCTAACTAGAGTATCTGTGAAAGAAGACGATCTTGGCAATTACTCGTCTTAGGGCAAGACATCTTTCATTTCTTCTACAGATAGATAATGCTTGGCTTTGCCGTTTATGATCTAATGTGGTGTTTTTTCTTCTTCGTTATAGATGTCGTTGTAGTTGATGTCGGGTTGCTCGATTTTGTGCATGTTTGTTGAATTGTTCGGTATGCAAGTCATAGATATACAAATCACATTTTCATCCTAGAACATGGATTTGCTTTACAAACACAAGCCTGATAGAAAACCTGACAGGATCACAAGGCGGGAGACTAAGTGAGACTGAATGCATGAGGCAAAACGAGTGAACTATCTGATTCATAAGATGGTGAATATAAATAGATTCCCTGAAGGCAACTGGAAAGCCAAACATATGGCAACTGGAAAGCCAAAGAAATAAGATAATAGAAGGCCAAACATCTGCCTAGTGAAGGGACAACTAATAGAGATCTGCCACCTAGAAGCTCTATGTGGCAGTCTTCAACCAAGGAGCAAATATGCTCTAACACTCCCCCCTGAAGACTGACACAGAGGGAAGTAGATGCTAGCTCCCCCCTAAGATGTAGACCTATGGTGGTCTACCATTGATAGTTTTGAAGAAGATTTTGGGCTTCTTATAAAGCACAGCAATAGGGTAGGTATGGAATGCAAAGAACCCAGGTGTTGGTCGAGGCTTTGGCGGAGTTGCAGCCTACTGCAGATCAGATTTAGCCCAAGAAGTTAAACTTTAGAAAGTTGATATGCATAACCAATATATATGGTTGAAGATGTGCACAGATGGCCGTGTTATATTTCTTGATGCATGCTATCATGCTCCACAATCTGCAAGCATTTATAAACATAAGGATTTGAACAAAGATGATCCCTTTTGCAGCCTATGTTCAGATATCATGAACTTCTGCCCACAAGGAGAAATCTTTTTATTGGGAGACTTCAACTCTAGAATATGTTGCTTGCAAAGTCAACAATATAAAAATCTTGCTGATCCAATGCTCCTTGAACTTAAGAACCCACAACTCTTCAGACAATCCACAGATTCTATTGTCAATAACATGGGTGAAGCGCTTGTGGATTTGGCAACTACCTGTAACATCAATATTGTAAATGGTATTAGCAGGTTTCCGAACTCAGGTAAGTACACATGCCAAAACCATCAAGGAGCGAGGACAGTTGATTATGTGTTGGTGATTAGCCTAGGTCTCATCCAGAACTTCTATGTTGGTGATAAACCCCCGGAGTCAAATCATGCACCACTGCATTTGATGCTTAAAACAGGGCTGAAATCTATCACACAGCAGGCCGATTTTGTGCTAAGAATAAAGGTACATCTAGACTTGAAAGATTCATACAAAAATCAAATAGAATACCATTTATCACAAATATAGTGGTCGTATAACACTCCAGAGAAGGTGCCAACCTGCTGGATGCCACTAGGCAAGCAGCTAGAGCGCACTCTCTAAGTGGCGAGCCAGAACCCTCGTGACATCCACTGCAAGAAACATCCAATGCAAGAGAGAATACAACATAACAACACATCAATACAATACATTGGCAACCCACAAGCCCAGAGTGCGCATCATAATATATAAATGGACTGAACATCAAAGAGATCTAGGCTCTAACCCTTAATCCCCATAGTTAGTCAGTCCCAGTGGCATGTCTGAGGTTCAAAGCTCTCAAACAGATGGAGGATGGCAGAATGACAAGGCTAGGCCCAATGTTAGGAAGGCTAAGGGTCCACATCCAACCGCCCCTCTTGCAGACACTTGCAAAGTAGGATCCACTGTATAATATCAGGGCGGTTCCAGACTAGGGTACTAAGAAGCACCTAAACCCTCCAGGTACTCCTGTTCCCGGGGCAGAGCCCATAATGCCCGTCTGATAAACCAGGATTCCTCGGGAATCCAATCATGTGCTACACTAGGAGAGTCATGGTGAGATCATCCACCGGATGATCCCCTCTGGTGACTTTAACCTAAACTCGGGCCCTCGTGTTTCATACCACGAGGGTTTCCCGACAGGAGGTCCCCTATCACCCCTTTCGGCAGTGATACACAACTCACGACTGGCCTAGGGCTCTCTGATCGTCTGACCCCATCACCTCTCCCGAACAGGCTTCCCTGATGCCACGTCCTTGCGCTAGTGTAAGTACGCACAGACCTATCATGAAGCCCCTGATACCATACCTGGACCACAGGTCCCCCCTGGTCTGCAGGCCGAAAGGATCTAACAGGTTACTACATCTAGGAGCATACATACTACTCTAGGCTGGCCTCCTACCCAACCCAGGGAATCATACAATAGAATGCATCATAGAAATAACAATAACATAATCTAATCATCCACCTAACAAGCCAGAATACAAAGTAACCATCTATAGAACAATACTGGATGTCAAACAATATTGAATAACATAATAGAGCAATATAATGAGGATCATAGGCTACCCTCTAGCCATTAGAAACAAAGACATACAAGCATAGAAGCAATAGATGAATCAATCGATGAATGCAATGATCTAATCCTACCTCTAAACGCATAAAAAAGTGGCCTCCCTATCCAATGAAGAGCAGCAGCCCGCCTACACTCCCCAGAAGTGTTGTCCGACTCCCAGAAGCACTGTTCTTGTCTCTAACTAAACCTATAAATTAATCCTCTGAGCTAACCAATGGAATTCCAGGCTGAAACTTCAGGAATAAGACACTAAGCTTACCTCCAATCAGGGTGCGCAGTGGTAAGGAAAGATCACGCGGCTATCTAAAATGCCCGATAACTCAAAATCGGCGCCTCAATTGGCCGATCCATCAGGTTGGGCTCGTCGTGAACATGTAAAATGAGGGGCTGGATGACCCAATTTGGAAGGGGAAACTTCCAGGACTAGGAAGTTTCCTGGATAAAAACTGGCGAGCGGCGTTAGCCGCGAGCGAGTTTTTCCAGGAAACTTCCTGGTCCTGGAAGTTGCCCTACCTAACCTTCATCACCTGCCGATTACCCCATCCAGCTTTTTCTTCCTTTTGTCTTCAATAGATCACATGATCTTGCAGTTTTTTAGACCCAAAAAGTTTCCTAAAATAAAACAAGCCTGAAATCTTAGGTAATCGGCAGGTGATGAAGGTTACGGGTGCGTAATGCCCAAGATAGAAGGTTTTAAAGGTTGAGGAGGTGCCAGTCCCAAATATTTGGTTCAAAGAACCAAACATCCAAACTGTACCAAGTCTCATCCAAGGCTCAAACATGTCACACGGCATCATCTAAGCCATCAATGTGCCATCAATAGTGTCAAATGACATGTCACCGTGATGACTCACTTGATGACTGGATGGTTGGAAGCTGTGGTAACACAGGGGTGTTACACTCTTCCCACCTTCAACCAGACGCTGTCCTCAGCGTCAATGACTGGATGGTTGGATGGTTGGAAGCCGTGGTAACGCAGGGGTGTTACCTCTTCCCACCTTCAACCGGACACTTTCCTCAACGTTGAGAACGTTATATGAATGCAATGAACATGAGCACTCCCAACAGCAAGCAAAGCAGACAATACCAAGAAAATAAGGCAGACCATGGACAATTAAGTACACTACAATATAATTACCACTACATGTATACAACAATATTACAATTAACATGTTATTAAACCAACAACTTATAACTATACTAAAATATATGCCCAATGCCATTAAGCTAGTGAACAAGTACTATTACTAATAGAGGAGGTACACTTCCCACCTTCAAAGGTGAGGAAGTTGTCTAGAATTGGAGACTTTAACTAGAACATGACGAAGGGTTACAAGGTTAATACGGCAAAAAAGTGGTAGACACTTCCCATCTTTAAGAACAATCTCTTTCGATGAATTTGAAGGACATTTAGACTCTGATAAAAAGAAAGACTAGCTTCCCATATGAACCTATTGTATAGTCTATTCCTATCAATAGGCCTACTAGCAACAGTAATGACATAGGGTAGTGGGTATCCTACAAACCCACAAGTTGACTCAATGAGCAAGGCAGACATGTGTCGCAACATTTAACATATTCTCTCACCTTCGAGGTGATCAAATCTCAAGGGTGATCGTTAATGCAAATGCGGGACATACTGATACTGCAAATGGCAACACAATTGTCCAACTAGAGGTGATCAGTCTCAAGATGGATACTTATGTCGTCAAAAGCAATATGTTCTGACTGCAAGCAGTGATGTAAGCTTAACCTGCTTGATTGGATCAAGGCATATTTTACATGACTAGAGAGATAATAAGATATCTATTTTAGCTAAAGATATCATCAAGGTCTAGAATGACTTATGATGCTAATAGGGAGAACAATGGATACTATGGTCATCATAGTATATCAGATAACCTCAATAGGGAGCAACTAGCAGAACCTAATAAAATTATAACAAGAGAGCGACTAACAGAAACAGACTTGACTGGAAGCAGAACATACTTCAAAGGCTTATCATGTCTATGAAACATGAATGACATGAGACAAGGGTAGAAGTGAAGGTCCTGGCGACATGAGAGTGGTGC
The DNA here is from genome assembly GCA_011763485.2 of Isoetes engelmannii. Taxonomy (NCBI): domain Eukaryota; kingdom Viridiplantae; phylum Streptophyta; class Lycopodiopsida; order Isoetales; family Isoetaceae; genus Isoetes; species Isoetes engelmannii. Next base: position 15,096 of record JAANSK020122123.1, read on the forward strand.
ACTTCTCACCCCCTTAAAAAAAAATGGCGCTGACCTCAGCATTGAGGTTATGGGAATGTTATGTAAAAGCTCTTCACAAGACAGACTATAACAGGGTTTATTACATAGACAACTAAAACAAATCTAACTAAGATATTTAAGATTATCAATCTAAACCTACAAAACCAAAGTTATATTTCTAAATATATATCTAAGATTACATAGTATTAACACACTGACATCTAGGAGACCCAAAACATACTTTAATCTATAGAGGGAACACTTTATCATGATTATGCTATAATTAAAATAGAGTTCCTATTTCATCAATAATAAATAAATCTACGCTAGATGCAAAAGCAAGAGGCAGTACATACACATATATATGCAAACTAAGTGTCTGTATGCACACACACTAGTATAACCTTGGTACAAAATGCAAAAACCATGTGCAACAATCACAGACAATCTAATGGTAACTATGGTCTGCAGACCATACAAAATGTTCTCTGTTTTAGCGTGATCGGAAAAGAAAAGGCTGAAAACATTTCCGCTTCTTAAAAAATATTTGCCCTCAGGCAATGCAACGTGGCTAGTCTACAGACCATA
>JAANSK020122234.1:0-39661 GCA_011763485.2 Isoetes engelmannii
CTCTCTCTCTCTCTCTCTCTCTCTCTCTCTCTCTCTCTCTCTCTCTCTCTCTCTCTCTCTCTCTCTCTCTCCCTCCCGCCATCCCTCCCCTCCTCCCTCATATTTTTGGCGTTTCTTAAGTTGATGTCTAAATGATTGTATTGGATAATAGGATGTTGAAGCAGCAATTCACTCTGCAGAATGGCTTGCGATTCTTGGAGGATCAAGCATGGGAGAAAAACGACTAAGGTCTGTAATGTGAGCTAGTCATCAGTATTTCTATTATATTGGTAAGAATTACCACTTTAAGAATCACACATGAACTGATACTGCCAAGCTGATTGGCAAAACAATGACTCCATAATACTGTCATGCTGGACTCTCTTATACTACATGCTTCTGTATGAACTGTATAAGAGAGTTAAATGCTGCTATTCCAATGCCACAATCAAAATTAGAATATCTTGAACCTCCGGACTCATATTAGCTGAATAGTATATTTCAATTTCCATTGGAAGCAAGTTTTACATCTTTTAGATTTTTGCCATCATTCTCTAGCATTGCAAGGTCGGCTTATTAGTTACTAAGTGATGTTTTAACTTCGTTTCAAAAAAGTTAAAACAATTTTTAAGAGGCTAGAGAAATTCCATCATGTCTATTTATACATCTCTTTCTTGTTCACGCTCATCATCCAATCGTCTGCACATCTCATGTTGTGCCTTGCCTTTCCCACCCACTCTTTTCTATGACATATAAAATTTCGTTGGATCGGTGCTACACTTCAATACCTAAAAAATAATGAAGCAACCCAAAATTTGATCTCAAAGGTCTCAAAACAATTCTTGCTTTCAACCTGCATTAACTTTTTTGAGCTGCCAATAGTTATGAGATTATCTACATGCAAGATAAGTACAGTAGTGTAATCTCATGCCTGGTTGAAATCCTGCTGAACCTATCTCTTTTGATCCTGCTAGTGAAGATGCCAACTGTCTTAAGTGTGAAAAATAGACAGGGCTCAAGCTAAGAGCATGAGGGACCAGAAGAATGAAGAGGGAGAAACACACAAGAAGGCAAACTGAGACACAAATTTCAATGCCCTAAGGCCCAGCAATTCCACTACCTGCCTTGGCCATTAAGCTAACACAAAATTAATACTAGTTGACTTTAACTTGTATACATCATCATACTGTGTTGTACATCAGCCGTAAAGGTGTCAGTCTACTGCCACATCAGCACACATCACCATGTGGCACCCGCAAATTATCTGGCAGTCTGATATACATTTTGGCTCCCTTATGTTAAGCCCTGTTACATCCATGATTTGGAAAAGATAGATTTCTTTGTTTGCTAACCTGCAAGCTTCACAAGATTTGAAAGGGTTATCCCTAAATGATTCCCGTTTATTTTGTCTGCAACATTTAGAGTGCATGCTGCCCACTCCGTGATCAAGGTTGGATGTCTTCTCCTCTGCTACACTTGTACAAAATTTGTAGTCCATTTTCAATTGTTCAAGAACATCATTAAAACTCGCTGGTGTTGGTCTCAACTTGGTGATGAAGGTGTTTTCCCCTCCAAAGCTTATAACCATCCCTGTTTTGTCAGTAGGAGAAACAAGCAGAAGATTGACCTTGATAGCTGGAACATATGGGACATTGTGTTTCATGTCTTCTTTTCTTTACTCACCCCAGAAAGGCATTTCCCCTTTTCCTTGATTTGTTAAGAAGAGTTGTCCACAAGAGAGACATTTCCAACAATCTTTCTGACCTGTCATGAGAGAGGCGGCTCTAGAATCATGTCATGAGCTGCTAGGATCAAACTTCTTGATTTCTTATCTCACTTACAATGCAAAGGAGCTGGTTGCATCACCATCATTCTCTTCATCTGCTTCTGATCTAGTATCACTGATCAGGACGTTTCTGCAACTTGTTTATTTGGAAACTTATATGGTTCAAGTTTTGTCTGGTGGTTGAATTTGTCCCTTTGTTCGAGCCCATTACTGGCTCCATAGATGTAACTAAGTACTACTCTTTGGCTCCATAGATATAACTAATTACTAGTCTTTTCATTTGATGGCATATGCTGTATGGTATGGCATATGCTGCATACCTATCCATTTTTCAATTTGAAATGCTGGTAGTGATATGCAATTTAAGACTCTGGGTTGAGATATCTATCAATTGGTAAATATTGAGAATCCAATGGTTCATGTAGACGTGAAGAATCACTCCCGCTCATTAAAAGAAAAGTGCTTGGAAGCCTTCTCGATTTTTCAACTGGGGAGCTGCAGAAACAGGTGTGCTATCTTTTTTGTTAAGAGAACAGTGTGAAATGAAAGTCTTATTCGGCACATGTATTTCAGCTTGTAGAATTATTGTATATAATTTCAATGCATTAGCTTCTACCTAACAAACTGCAATACCACCTCATTGGTCCAAGCCTGGTGCTGATGTTACATCATCGTCTAGCTATCACAAATATGGCTCTTTCTATTTTGACGCGTTTTAGGCCTTGATGTCACCTGAGGGGCGAAGGATGGGTTTCAAATGCTGATGTTTATTAAGATGATGAGAAGTAAGCTGTTATTCTAGTACTGCATGACATAATGATAGCAGGATGCCAAATTTATGCAACTTGAGGTGTCTTTCGAGTAATAGCAGATATTTAAAAGATGCAGGCTTTTGCTCATACTATTAAAATCCAGCAAAAGCTCCCTTGGCATTAGTACCCTCCACAATGGACTACCGTCCACCATCAAAATGCCATCCCTCAGCTATAGTTGGACCAGCTCCTAAGAGCCAACTCTATCTTTTTTAAGATAAGGATCTATTAGTATGAATATTGATTTTAATAACCATCCACGATTGTTGAATTTCAATATATGTTTAGATATTAATTCGAAAACAAGTGCTATGCTACTCCTGTTTCATGGTTCTATTTTTGAAGAAAAGTCAAAGTTTCGCAAGATTGGTGGGTAAGTCGGCCCAGCTATATAAGTTTTCCTTCCTTCTGTTCTTTTTCAGTAAAAATTATGCGTTTTGTTAGAATGCACATAAGAATTATATAGAAGGATGCAGAAAATTATTACCACAATCTGTTTTACCTATCTAACATGAACCTTAACAAGTGGATGGGATGTTTGCCACAGACCCAAGTTATTGCAGCTGCAGCAGCTGGTGTTGCTGCAGGTGGCCTTTCTCCAAGAGAAGCAAAAGTTGAAGCTGAAGCTGCTGCTCATTTATCAATGTTTCTGGCTGAAAACTCATTAGTTCTGTTGATGCTCGTGGAAGATCACCTTCGGTTGCAGTGCCAAACATATAATTTAAATCTGTTGTTTGGTCGAAGGGCTAGCTTTGATGGCGGAGAAAATCGCAGTTTTAAGGTAGTTGCATGTACATATCTCCTAGATTTTGTGCTGTTCAGACGAGTCTCTTAGATGGTGACAGTTCAGCCTTTTGGTTTACGAATAAATTGCTACATATTAGCTTGACAAATTTCAAAAGCCTGAGAAATTATTAAGTACCTGAGATAATCAAACGCCTAAATTATGCAAGCTTGGGGTAGGCCTAATGATGTCAAAGTGACTCCATGTTGAAACTTGTTCCCAACTGCTTTTCTTCTCCATGCATACACTCCTGAATCTACATCTCTAAGTATACATTCCTGAATCCATAGACTGATTTGTGTATTTGTGCCCTTCAAGATATCTTACTTTGAATTTATATTTAGTTGGCTGATGATATTTGGTCCAAGTGAGGAAAAGAACCTTGTTTTGCCTGCGCCATGTGCGTGCATGCATGTTGCCCGTGTGTGGGTAGCTAATATTTTGTAGAATACCCCTTCTTATAGACTGCCATAGGCGAGCCGAATCTCCATGTAAGTTATTTTACTGGTTTTAGAATTCCTGATGAATTTGTGACGGGTAAATAATTTTTTTTTGGAAGCTGAGACTTAACAATGAGTTTGTTGCTGTTTCTGCATGAACCTTGAAGAAATATAAAGCACAACTGTACAAGCTGATTAGAGTCAGCCCATACAGTCATACAAGCTCTTTTTCTATCCACACACAATATTTTCCTGTTTTTCCTGAGAAATGCTCTGAGGTTGCTTCATGTATATAGTTCATAACATGACCTTCAAATCCCTCCAAAATAGTGGCCAGCCCTTAAGCCTGCAAGTGCCCTAAAACCCCCTAATTTGGACAAATTCTTTGCCATTTTTCTCCCTTTACACGACGTCTAAGCATGACATACAACATGTGCTTTACTCATCTGTTGTGGTTTTTCATTTGCACCATTTGAGGAGGTAGCAATGCTTGTGCACTGAGTTGACTCGTCGATCTGGCAGATGTCTTCCCTGGGGGATGCAAATGGGCAAGTGCCTGTTGAACATATTTCTGCATCTGCTGCAGCTGAACCTTACGAGTCAGTGAGATGTGCATTTGCTTCATATGGTAGCTGTGGAGTAGAGCTTGCAGAAGGATGGAAATGCCGTAGTCATATGTGGTACGGTGTTGGTTTACCACCAAAAGAGGCAACTCTAGGTGGTGGTGGTGGCGGCGGTTGGGATTCGTGGGATGCAGTGCTGGAGAAGGATGAGAATGGTGTCTGGGTTGAACTTCCACTTGTTAGGAAATGCATCATCATGCTTCAAGCTTTGCTGCTTGACAAATCTGGTCCTGGTGGAGCAGGTTTGGGATCTACAGGAACAGGAACTGGCAGTGTACAGATCTTACAACATTTGCTTGATAGCGACCAGCCTTTCTATGCGATGTTGCGACTGATCCTTCTTGCTATGAGAGAATCCGACCAGGCCGTTCTATTACAAGAGAATAAGGTTGATGATTCTGAGACAAGCAGAGAGGAGTTAAGGCACGAAAGTCATGAAGATGGACAGGAATCAGAAGCCCAGTCTTTATTGCTTTGGCGGTACTATAATCTTGCTCAATTAGTTACTTGTGCCTTTCCATTTTGTGCATATTAGTAGCATGATGATTTAATATTAATGTTCAATGCCATCTCATATATGCAGGGTACTTGCACCTCTTCTCACAATGCCATTGTGGGAGTCGAGACGACAGCGTGTTTTGGTTGCATCTTGTATATTTTACTCAGAAGTATGTATCTCATGTATCTGCTTTGCCTGAGGTAGCCTAAACTTTTTTGTAGATGCAAATTAATGTGTTTGAGATTTAGCTTAGATGAATGTACATACAAGAGAAAAAAAACGTTGAAAAATCAAGGCAACATTCCGTTTTTGGCGCTTGAGTTGTTTTTCTAACTGCTATTTTGGATCCTAGTTATGGCATGCAGTTAGCTCGGAGAAGCTAATTCTGCGCAAAAAATATGTAGAGGCCATCATTCCCCCATTTACTGCACTCTTGAGACGTTGGAGGCCACTTCTTTCTGGCATTCATGAGCTAACAGATGCAGATGGTCAGAGTCCTCTTGCTGTTGAGGATCGTTCTCTTGCAACTGATGCCTTACCAACGGAGGTATGTGTAAATCAGCCAATTAATCAATGACTTGTTTGACTGCTACAAATTTAATTTACATTGCATAGAATTAGACCTAAACCACATTTCTCAGTAGGCATGTGGACAGCGAAGGAAACCATTTGTACATATGTTCAAAAAATGATTTATGTAAAAATTTCTTTAGATGGATGGTTCCTTCAAGAGGTCTATTTGAAGGGTCACGAAATTATGTGAGAATGATGTTATCTGCTGAGCATACGAGAGATCTGAGGGAATGCAAGGAATTTCACATGGACTTTACTGAGGCTGGCTGTATCCAGGTGGGTGTTGGCCAGCAACTCACACAGGGGGAAGATTGACACCTTGAGATTGAAAGTGTGCAGGGAGCTGCAGGTACTGAGAGCCAGTCTTGAATTTATCTCTTCAGCGGGCAGATTGTGGTCAAAGATGTCCATTCTGATCAAGACTTGCAGATTGACGAAACTTATGATCTAGACTAGAACCAACAGCAAGAAACAAGAGAGAAACAAAGACGGAATGAAAACTTAAAAAATGAAAGATGATGGATTGAATGTTTTTCTTGGTGCTACCAAGGATAGTCACATATGTGATGTGTAGAGCATAGCACGTAAGTACCTAGACATGCTAATTATATCCTAAGAGGTTAGAGTTATTTCTGCACTTATATGAACTGAAAACAAAAGAAGAATGCTCTAGCTTATTGTGATGATCCTCCCCTAAGCTGAACATTCGGATACCAAGCTGAGTCTTGGACTTCTGAAATGTAGACCCTGATAATGGCGTGGTGAAGAGGTTAGCCAATTGATAGCTGGTTGGAACATGATGAAATCGAGCTGGCCATCCATGATTTTCTCTCGCACAAGATGATAATGTGTTTGTTGCGGGCATGAAACACTAATTTATTAGCAAGTTGCAAAGAGCTTTGGTTGTCACAAAGAAGTGGAATAGTGCTGGTGTCAAAGCCTAATTCTGAAAAAGTTTGGCTAACCAAACAGATTCAGCAGCAGCAATAGCTAAGGCTTTATACTGGGCCTCCGTGCTAGAAAGAGAGACTGAGGGCTGTCGCTTGCTGAGCCAAGAAATGATGTTCGTGCCAAGACAACAAACGTGACCCGTGGTGCTGCGCCGTGTATCAAGACAGCCAGAATGATCAACATCTACAAAACGATGCAAACAAGGCGATTGATCACGTGTGTAGCAGAGGTCCTCATTAAGAGTGCCTTTTACATAGGTGAGCACTCGTTTTGCTGCTTGCCAATGGCTCTATTTTAAGTAGACCATAAAACGACTCAACATGCCCATCGCAAAAGAGATCTCAGGCTTAGTAACTGTAAGGTAAATCAGACCACCAACAAGTGAGCAATACAAAGTAGCATCTACCTGAGGAGACTCATGATAGACTAGACGGATAACTTGAAACTAGGCTCCATTGACTGTTTTGCAACCTTGCAATCTGTCATATGAAATTTGGAAAGAAGATCTTGCACGTACACCTTGGGACAAAGTGATACCATCGTAGGTTTTCCAAATCTCAATTCCAAGAAAGTAATAGGATCATGAGCAAATTCATGGATAGCGCAATTGATCAATAAGATCATGAGCATTTCTTGTGAGTAGCAAGTCATCAATGAGCATCTCCTATGAGCATCAAGTCATCAACTACAAGACAACAATGCAGGGAAAGTACCTTGATTTTTGTAGTACATGTGGAAGAAGAGTAACCATGTTCTTTAAGATAAGAATCTATTTTATGATACCAACACTGGAGTGCTTGTTTAAGGCAATAGCGACTGTTCTTCAACTTACATACTAAATGCGCTTGCCTTTTAGAAACAAAGCCTTCCGGCTGCTGCATATAAACTTAGTTAGAAAGTTCACTATTTAAGAAGGCACTTTGGAAGTCCATTTGATGACGAGCCAACCCTTGATAGACGAGCCAAGGGTTGGCCCGCTGCTAATGCAAAAATCGTCGCGCGCACTGTTGACAGTCTTGCAACTGGTGCAAAGACTTCATCGTAATCAATGCCATGCTGCTGAGCGAATCCGTTGGCAACAAGTCTCGCCTTATGCTTCCTGAGTGAGCCATCTTGACTGTGTTTTTGCATTTGGAACTAATGGTTTTCTTCCCTTTAGGAAGGGGAACGACATCCCAAGTTTCATTCTTAATGAGCATATCATATTCATGTTTCATCGCAGCCACCCCAATTTGGATTGGTAAGAGCTTCAACAAAAGTAGAGGGCGTGTGGATCAGCTCGGGTGCTAGGAAGCACCAACGATCCTCCTAGGTTCTCACCCCGAGCCCCCACATGGTAGCGATCCGGCTGAAAATCTTGATTCCAGTAGGCACGACAATAATCATTGTAGCCGCGGTAAAGTAAGCATGCGTATCAACGTCTAAACCTACATTAAACACGTGATCTCCATAGATCTTTTCCATCAAAGCAAAATTACAAGTTTTCGCAACACTTGATTAGGCATCAGCTAAGGCTTTTATCGCTCGGATTGCCTAAGAGGCACACTATCAACATGATTTTCAGCAAGAGATGCGGTTGGAGCAGTCCTAGAACTATTAACAGGCTGATTTGCAATGTGTATATCATACAAGACAGCAAGATATGGATCATTTTCATCGTCATTATGATCACAAGGGCTGTTGATGACAACAGCATCACAAGGACTGTTGATGACAACAGCAACAGGAACAACGTTAATTGCATTCTGAGTATTAACATCAAGCAAAGAATGAATATCAAATGGCGCTCCAGATAAAGCATCATAAAAATCCTCCAAAAACTTTGCATCCAGACTGACCACAAGCTTCTTAGTGGCTGGCTGGATCAAAGAATTTGTAAGCTTTATATCCATCTGCATAACCAATAAGAATACATTTGACTGCGCTATCGTCAAGTTTCTTCAACCGTGAATGAGGATGCACAAAAGTAGGGCAACCAAAGATTTTCAAATCCGAAATATCAGGTTTTGTACTATAGAACACTTCTAAAGGTGTTGTACCTTCCACATTTTTTGTGGGAGCTCTATTCAAAAGATAGGATGTTGTTTTTTTCACCGCTTCGCCCCAAAAAGACCTGACAAACGTTTATAAACGAGCATGCTACCTACGTGCAAACAATATGGAGCAATAAACTCCGTAACAATACCAGAATCGCGCAATACTAGAATCGCAAAGATAAGCATCAAAAGAACGTTGTTAAATTCTCCACCATTGTTTGACCTGAATGCCTTAATCAGCTTCCTTGTTTGCTTTTCAACCATTAACCTGAACTCCTTAAACCGAGTTAGCACATCAGATTTATAATGCAAAAGGATCAGATTAATCTGAACTCCTTAAACCAAGAGAGACTACTCTGATGACGAGGCGCACACTGGGAGCGTTTCCAATACCTACAGCAGCTCCCGCCGAAGCAATGGTAGCGGCTCCCGCTCCAGTGCTAATAACCTAAGCCTGGACATCGCTGACGCGGCACGGCTTTCGAACCGTACGTGAGCCTTCTATGGCCTCGAGCCTTCTATGGCCTCATGCGGCTCTTCTCATTTTTGCTCTACAATAGAGGCGCAGAACTTATACAAACCATTTTGGAGAATGCCGCGAGCAACAACATCAACATCAGAATCAGGAACAACAGAACGCAAACCATTTTGGAGAATGCCGTGAGCAACAACATGAAAATCAGGAACAACAAGGCGCGTAGGAGTAAGTATAACTAATCCTTGGTCAAATAAAGCATACAAGCCATTTTTGTCAACCTTATAAATGGTCCATGAATGTAATTTACATCTTACATCTTTGACATACTTTATGCCACTTTCCTAAGTAGAAAATGTGACTTCGCCCTTTCCTTGAATCTGATAGCTAAAATCATCATCAAACTTGATTCGACCACCATCCATTCATTTGCTGTAATTTAGAAAAGTGTTTTCTTTTTCGTGTTATGTGCAAAGTGGCACCGGAGTCAAGGTACCACGGCCCACTATCAGATTTGTCCAAAGACATTTCAGAGGCTTTGAATAAGCATTGAATATCAGCATTTTCTGGTTCAAATTCAGCAGTCACGAAATTAGATCGCTCTTTACGGTCATGTGCCGGCTGATCTTTACCTATTGTAGCAGCTTTAACTTCCTTCTGAAGCGCTTTGGACAATCACTAATCCAATGCCTTTCTCGTGGCAATACCGGCATGAATATCTGCTTGAACCTTTCTTGCTCCCCCTATTAGAATTACTGCTACAAGATTCAGAAGAAACAGTGGAGGACTTATTGCGAGAGAATCTGTCAGCGTGCTTTTTGGAATTATGCTTTGAAAAGAAAGCATTCAGTGTGCTTTTTGGAATTATGCTTTGAAAAGAAAGCATTCTGATCTGACCTCCTTTTCAACTCCAGTTCAGTATGAAGGAAACCAAAAGATTAGGCAAGTCTTTCAGCTTAATTGGACTGTCTCTTGCACTTAATAATGCAAGAATAAAAGGCTGATAGTCTAAAGAAACACCACGAAGCAATGCGAAAATTACCTCACCATCACCATCAGGTACTTGATTCATATCATCCAGTTTGCTTATTATCTCTTTGGCCTTAGAAATATAATCAATCATATCCTTACAATTGTCTCAAGAAGAAGGCTCTCTTTGGCCTTAGAAATATAATCAATCATATCCTTACAATTGTCTCAAGAAGAAGGCTCTAGAGTCTGTATCTCGAGCATACACCCTTTTCAGTTGATCTAGTGTTTCAGACAAGAAGTTACAACCCCTGATATGGATTTCAAGAGTCCTAAGCCCTTCTTATTGTTGGACGAAAAATCCGCATCCTTTATATCAAAAGAGCCATCAACGAGTCCATCCAAACTGTGCATGAAAAGATAACCTTCGAATACATTAATCCACTGATGATAATTATCTCCCTTCAAAATAGCATTTTGAATTGTTAAACTTTGTCACAACTTAACAAAGAGCAATTAACAGTGCTCTGGGAGCTTTAGATGCACAACAGAGGACAAACTAAGAAGAGTGCGAGACAGATGGTATGTCACATAAACTGCATCAAAATTGTTTAAACAATCACAACTCTCTCGGCAAAAACTGGCAGGGAACGGCGGCACAAAAACGGCACCCTTGTGCAACTGAAGTTTTGAGTAAGCTTTCGGCAGAAACGGCAGGGAACGGCACAAAACGGCAGCCTTGTGCAAAAAAACGGCACCCTTCTGCAACGAAATGTTTGCACCCTTCTGCAACGAAGTTTTGAGTAAGCTTTCGGCAGAAACGGCAAGGGAACGGCACAAAAGTTTTGAGTTTTGGTAAAAGTACACATTTTATTGGTGACGTACAAAAAATCGGCCAATTTTGTGAATTTGGTTGAAGACGTCGTGGTTCCAAAATAGGGGGTTTGGCTCTATAACATATAAAAAAAGGTGATGTGGGTTGCCCTTAGCAAATCCCAAATCTGCCCTACATGTTTCTCTGCTCAATGCCTATTGCCTTTGGTCTCTAGCCAATCTTGCTTATATCCTTCCAAATCAGTTCCATACAATACATTTATATTGTACCATTCTTGTGGTATCTTGCCTTTGAGACCTAGAAGTTCCAAAAGTTGCAAGGATGCCACTCACAAAATCAAATGCACTTGGCCCACTTTCAACGCTGATGTTCTTTAAGGATTGAAGGATCTTGTAAGATTAGCCGTAGAAAAATTCTGCATCTGCCACCTTCTCTCGTGGCTTTTCCACTGCAAGAAATTTCAAAAACAACCTATTAAAGCATATATTTTAAATTGGCGAACAGCAGGCCTTACACGGCCCAGCAATTCGGCCAGACAAATTTTTAGAGCATTCTTTTCCCATCACATTCATTCCTTTGGTTGACAATATACTTCTAAGAAAGCGGGTTCGGAATTTAAGGCATACACTTTATACGTCCTGCATTTAACAACTGATGCAAGCAATTTACCTCTATTATGTAATTCGTGTGCACTATCGACCCACTCGGAAAATGAATTTGCATCCCCGCGTATTTTTTCTGATATTCCAAAGACAAACTCTATTAGGTGAATCCTGCATAAGGGTCATACGCCCATAAACAACAAGCAAAGGAAATTTAAGATAAACAAGCTTAAATTGGGCATTTAAACTTTTTCTTTGCAGCATTCCTTTCCTAACCCGCTCTTAGCAAGCTTTTCGAAATATGCTGCATTGCAATTCTGCCGCATATACAATGTTATGCGGTATATCGTACACTAAATCACTTACCATCGGCCGAATCCTTCATACCTTAATACTTCCCTTTCTTCTGGAAGCACCAAGGAGGATGTCAAAAAGAAAAGGACATAATTTTACTTATGGAAACATTTGAAACTCCACTACAAGTGCTTATATAGGTTTCGCCAATTTGATATATGCACATTTGGATGACAATAAAGTGCATATATGCACATTTGGATGACAATTCTTCTTGAATGCTGATCAAAATGGATAGTTATTTAATATCAAAGAGGCTCAAGTCACATGGCAGAGATCAATGACATCTTTATCATGGTTTTCCATTGTTGCATGGTTATCTAATATCAAAGAGGCTCAGGTCACATGGTTTTCCATTGGTGCAACATTTGCATTTATCTGCATAATTTTCCCAATATAGTCATTCATGCATTTGCAGTCAGCAAGTTTTAGTGTACATTTTTTCCTTAGGATAGAGAACCACTTAAAATAGGACTACCTGGAAAAGGGAAAGGTAACGCCTGCATGTACTCGGGTTTAAGGTTACAGATATTCCTGGTTTGTCATTTCTCTGTCTCTCTGTGTGGTTCTGGTTCTGGTTCTGGTTCCCATGTCTTTCCTGACTGCTCAGTTGATTTTCTTTTATAGGACAATGCCATAAAACTCAGTCAAATATCGCCATAATGGTCTAGTAACACACTTGGTAATGTTTTTCATAGGGTCAACACTCAAGAAAATGACATGGCATGTCTATACTATAGTTAGCTTAAACTTAGACAATGTATTGTTTTGTACTTGCTTAATAAAGAATTACCTCTTTTGCTTTGATCTTGGCATGCAGTCTTCATTGTGTGAGATGTTTATTCTATTGTTATGAGATTGTAGATTAAGGCTTTGCAACTAAGCTCTCGTTCCGTGTTAGGCTGCATTAGCCATGATATCACCAGCATGGGCAGCAGCATTTGCTTCTCCTCCCGCGGCAATGGCTCTAGCCATGGCTGCAGCAGGAGTTGGGGGAGGTGAGACAACAGCTTCAAAAGGATTTCACATCAGGCATGGTGCTGCGAATGTCGAGCGCAAATTCTTGCAGTTTAGAAGTTTTTCTGGAGTCCAAAAACCCATAGATTCTACATTGTTATCCGGAGTGGCCATGCCTCGGGACAAGGCATCTGCAAAGGCTGCAGCTTTGGCTGCTGCACGTGATCAAGAACGTACGGCCAAAATTGGGTCTGGCCGTGGCTTGGCGGCTGTTGCAATGGCAACATCTTCGCAAAGGAGAATGGTAAGCGATGGGGAAAGAGCCAGACAATGGGCCATATTTGAGTCTATGGGCACAGCTTGGATTGAGTGTTTCTCGCCAAATGAAGCCAATTCTTTAGACAAAGACAAACAATCAAATAATAAATTGCTAGGTGTGCTTCATGTCATGGTGAACATGTCGAGGCAGATTCAGATGGCAGAGGTAAATTTTTTGTATGGCAAAATATTAGATCTGTAAGTAATTATATGCTCTTTGTATGTCCTCAGATAAACCGCTTGATTTTAGTGTTGGGTGTGGCTGAATTACGCATGACATCTGGCACCAGGTCGTGGAGGTTGTTAATATGCAGGCTGATGGAAATGGATGCACTTTTTGGAACATTTAGAAGCCAATTGGTGTTCCCTTGTGTACGTTTTGTGTATTCATTGGATGGTCTTAATGTTACTAATGTCAGTACTAAGTGATAGAAACTTTTTCAGGTCTTTTGGAAGTTGGATCCAATGGAGAATTCTTTAAGGATGAGGAAGAGAGTAAAGCGGAACTATAAAGGAACAGACCACCATGGCGCTGCGGCAGATTATAAAGAACAACCACCTCAGCAGAAAAGTGAAGAGCTTCAGTGCAATTCACTTGTTCCGGCTGGTGCAGCTATGCTTGTACCCATGCAAAGTGCCCTAGAGGAAGTGTCGGAGGAGGAAATTAACAAACTTGATCTGACAGAGGAAGTAAAAGGCGATCACTTTCATCAACCTTTGAACGGCCCAACTGAGAATATATCATATTTCCCATCTGAGGATGGAAGATTATCCACTTCAAATCCTGCTGTTATGAATACAACTTTCTCTTCAAAACCAACAGAGAAACTGGTAGTGGAAGTTTCTGCGGTCATGGTTCGGCCATTGAGAGTTCTGGCAGGCATGTTCAAGGTACTTACCATAAAGTAAAATTTTCTTCTTGCACTTGGTAATAAATAGGTGGGTTCTATCCTGCCACATTTTCTGCTTCTCAGATTGCTGAAAGCACATGGAAGGTTCTCAAAGATTTATATCTTGTTGACTTCTCATATGTATACAAAACCTGGACAGACATAAAACATCTACTGATATATCTGAACACTTTCTTGCAATCAAATCCAAATTCTATGATAATTATGTTCATTCTTCAACCCTAGTTTGATCATTCCTAGTTTGCTGTAAGTTGCAATATATTCCTCTAATTGATGGTGTTTCTTTCCAGGTGACATCCAAGCATATGAGCTTTGTGATAGATCGTCATCAAAGATGCGAGGAGAATGCCATCAACATAGATGAAGAAAAAATTCAATATATAAAGGATAAAATTTGGCCAATATCCAGCTTGAGGGAGGTTCACAGCAGAAGGTTTGGACACTTTTTCTTCCCTGGGGGCTAGTTTTATTGTTGGACCCTGTCAAGGAGTAATGGAATTAATACTTTGGGGGCCTGAAACCATTTATCTGACCTCAAGTCTGGCCCCACTGGACAAAATTCTGGAAAAGTATTCTGATTTTATTTTTCGTTTACTGCTTATTATCAAAAACTGCACAAGCCTTTTCGCAATCGTTGATAATGCTAAAAATACACTCTCGCCATAGCCAGATATGGAGGACCCAGGGAAGAGGGGAAAACTGGCTAGGTGGTTTCATGGTCCCCACTCTTATGGGAAAATAAAATTCATATAGTGGTTCATGCACCCACCTTTGGAGAAGTCTTCATAAGACAAGTGTCGGAGTAAAGTGGCATGGAACTTTTACGAATATTTTTAATTTTGTTCGAGATTTCTGACCATCACCATTTACGTCATATTGCCAGAAAATATAACAGGGTCATTTCATGCTCGACCAAGGAATGCAAGTGTGCATTGTGTTGAGATTTTCTTCTCTTATTTAGTTTCCCCACCTGCAGGTACTTATTGCGTAAGAGTGCATTGGAATTGTTTATGGTTGACAAGTCAAATTACTTTTTCGACTTTGAGGTGAATGTAGCTTTCCGGTTTGATCTGTGTTTTTTTCATCTTGTTTTCAACTAACAAGACTTTTGTCTCTTTGCTTGTAGAGTGCAGAATTCAAGCTTAAAGTATATAAAGCGATTGTGCAAGGACGCCCACCACATCTAAACACTATATATGCAGCTACACAGGTGACGATCCTTGTTTATGTCAGGAATTTATGCTTCAATCTGCAGTTTGGAATTTTCTGTATACATTTGATGACTTCTCCCATTTCAACTTTCATGCCATGATAGCGCCCTCCAGCTGAATTGTCTGCCATGGAAAGAAAAGCGATTTTCATGGCCTTCCCAAATCTGATAATTACATTAAGGGCATAGGATGCAACAATTGAGAAGAATTGCGAGTGTCTGCAGAATACCGAGAATACACTGGTCTATACAGCAGTTCCCAAATCTGGTTAGCTAACTACATTGATGCCATCCTAAGGCATAGAACAATTAGAACCCAGAGAGGAGTGAATAAACTGATGATCAATTCGTAAAGGTCCCATAAGGCTGGCTGAGCATATATGGAAAATAAATTTTAAAGTTTCAATGTTCCTGTTTGTGTAAAACGTGACTGAGAAGAAGACGATAAAAAATAGATTGAAGTAAAGTGAAAAAGGAACAGTGATAGCTTATATAGCTATGTGAGGTGATATGGCATGTATGGCCACGTCACATATAGATGGCATATATGTAGGCCACGTTTAGGGTTAGGGTTTAGTTCCATATGCTAATACTCCTGAAATTGAACCCTAGCGCAAACAAAAAGAAAAGAAGCTTGAAGACAGAAGCTTTGGGTACCCTGCTGCAGGTTGAGGGACTGCTTCATCTGCTGAAGCTTTGAGCCAACCAATGGCTTGGTGAGCCCATCAGCCAATTCTTTTGTTGCACAGTATTGTAGAGTGATGATCGTGTGGTCAAGCGGCTCTCGCATAAAGCAGAGTTGTGTGTCCAAATGCTTGGTCAAAGGATGATATTTCTGATCCTTTGTTAGTGCTATAGCTCCAAAATTATCAGCCAGCATATTGGTTTCCTTGATTGAGACTCCCATCTCTTGGGAAAAATTGAGCAGCCAAGCCATTTCCTGAAAGCCTGTGCACATGCTTTCAATTCAGCCTTTGAGGCTGACAGTGGACTGTTTTTTGCAGGCCCTCAACGTCCTGGTCCTCGGCATTATGGACCAGGTTTCATTTTTGTCCACTTATTTCACGAGGTTATACCCCATCACATTTGTTATGCCTGTAACAAATTTACCAACAGCCCATAGCACTCTTATTTAGTATTACGTGTTCATCTGCTACATTCTGTTTGCTTTTTGCTTACAATTTTGTTTACACAGAGTATGATCAGGAGCACGCAGCATTTGATTGGGAGCAGATTTGCGATCCAATTTGGGATAAAATCATGCATTGGGCATACTGGGAACCATTATCCCACCTTGTGAGACCATATTTGCAGCCCAATTTGGAGATTCCGTGCGTCAACTGAAAATTCTGAGGTCTGCAACAGTTTCTCAGAGTCGAATTTAGCCCAAATAGAATCGAATTGGATGAGGATTTTTGGATGGAGTAGGACGGAATTGCAGGCAGATCCATTGGGAGTCATTCTTGCGTTCAATTTGGAGATTATGTACCTACTGTTGTATAACAGATTTATCAAGAATAGGATCAACAAGAAGTTCATGTGTAGTGACAGTATGTTGAGAGGGCCCGGAATCCATAATTAAATATTTGAGACTAGGAGACAAAGGGGTAGCTGTAGCCATATTGAGATACTCGTCACTAATAATACCAGAGAATGCAACCCCTGAAATACCTTGATTTTTAGTGCTTGTACTGCCAGAGACATCAAATTTTCGATTAACTTTCTTCAACTCTTTGCACTGAAATCTATAATGCCCTTTGACTCCACAATGCTCCAGAACTGTTTGCAGCATTCCTGCCTTTATCCCTATGTGATGGAACATAATTCGATTGTTGATTAGCAAGAATTCTAGAATTTTGTAATTCTGCCTCTAGTAAAACAGTTTGAAGATCATGAAAAGACCAGATAACTCCCTTTTGAGTTGGAATACTCACTACTCGTTGTGGATAAGACACATCCATAGCTGCAAGCATGGTGAGTGCAATATCTTCATCATCTGATAGAACAGACGCGTTAGAACAGAAATCTGATTGAGAGATATGCGGATCTACTCAATCTAGGTAAAAGAGCCAAATGAAATTCTAGGACTTTTAACTGTAATTACAGATATGCAGCACATATCCAGCACAGATCTAGATAAGATTTCTTGAGCCCAAATAGAGTTAGCTTTCTTTAAGACAGAAAACTTAAGCCTTCAAATCCGACCTGGACTTGATATAATTTTGGAAAGTCTAAGGATTCATCAAGAATCCCACCCTGTTTGAATAGTCTAATGACTATTAGATGCATCCAACACAAATCCAACGAAAATTTACCTTATTCTAGGGTAGAACTGCCTTCAGCAGAGATTCTTCAAATATCAGCTGAATATTCATCTGTTGCCATCTAGATTTATTGTAAAGAAGCCTCCTGTTAATCCGAGTTGATAGCCAAAGCCTTGGAAAAAAATTCATCTCCTCTCTCATAGAGAAAGCTCTGATACCGAGTGAGAAGAAGGCGATAAAAGATAGATTGAAGTAAGAGTGAAGAGGGAACAGTGATAGCTCATATAGCTATATGAGATGGCATGGCATGTATGGCCATGTCACGTGGCATATATGCATGCCACGTTTAGAGTTAGGGTTTAGTTCCATATGCTCATAGTTTCTTACATTATGTTTTAACTGGCTAATGGAAATTAAGGTTCATTGATCGCAGAGACCCGAACGCCTCCTGAAAAGAACACAGTTGATGGAACAATGGGCTCATCGGCAGGTGACTCATCATATACCATGTATTCTAATTTTAGCTGTAGATGCTTATTTATATCTGTGTATTTTAATTTTATTTTAGCCGTAGATGCTTATTTATGCATCTGTGTCTTTTGAAGATCCTTAGAATTTTTTGGTGTTATACTTATTTCCAGATCAGCAACTTTGAATACTTAATGCAGCTTAACACACTAGCAGGAAGAACATATAATGATATTACTCAGGTACCAGCATAAGCTCTATCATAAATACCATTTCTTCCATGTTCAATGTTTGATGTTCTGCAGTACCCAGTCTTTCCATGGATACTTTCTGATTATACCTCAAAGGAACTGGATTTGGCAGACCCAAATGTTTTTCGTGACTTGTCTAAGGTGGAGTCATCTTGATCTTCAATTTGTGATGTAACCTTTGTCTTTTTTTACTCAATTGCACTCTCTCTTTTCTTATTCAGCCAATTGGTGCTTTGAATCCTTCCCGCTCAGCAAAGATTCTTGAGAGATACGAAAATTTTGATGATCCTATCATACCAAAGTTCCACTATGGCTCCCACTACTCTAGTGCTGGCACGGTTCGTTCTATCAAGATGTACCTTGTAGTCGATAATTGTTTGAAGCTTTTCTCCTAATTTTGACCAATCCTATTGTTGTCAGAAATGCTATCTTTTAGGGATAAAACAATGCATGCCAAGGAACATTATAGGACTTGTAATCTAACAATAGGCAAATCTTATAACTATACCTTAAATGATATGGAACTTGATCACAAAACTGTGTTAGTTTGTAAGCAAAGCCTCTAAACAGTTAATCCAGTGAAGAAGAGGGCTTTTCAGCAGGAAAAGAGAGAAAGGAACAGGACGTCCGAACCTCCGTTACATCATCCCCCTGGTGGGCTCTTCATTAACAGATAGAAATGTTCTCTCTCCTTGCCTTGGGCCCCTTGGACTGATTTTTTTTTTAATTGTCCATGCTTAACTTCATTATCGGATTCCTTGGGAACGACATCTTATGCTGCTTTTTAGGTAGGCATTTACCCCTTCATGTTGAGTAAATTCTTCAATGCCCGAATTGTGAGCTAATTATTTTATTATCATTAATTAATATCCAAGTGGCCTAGATGATTTCATCATCAATCCTTAAAGGAACTCACGAAATATTATGACCAGAGCATTTCATCTGTCAAAGTCAACGGTTTGATGTAAATGCACTAAAGTATCAATGGTTGACAAGTGTCACCATTAATGTAAATAGGGCGTATTCAGATAAGCCCAAAAGTTAGAGGTTATTAGGCTAGAGAAGGCACTCATGAAATATTATGACCAGAGCATTTCATCTTGTCAAAGTCAATGAT
Organism: Isoetes engelmannii; assembly: GCA_011763485.2. Lineage (NCBI taxonomy): Eukaryota > Viridiplantae > Streptophyta > Lycopodiopsida > Isoetales > Isoetaceae > Isoetes > Isoetes engelmannii. The sequence goes on from JAANSK020122234.1 coordinate 19,215, forward strand.
GTAAATGCACTAAAGTATCAATGGCTGACAAGTGTCACCATTAATGTAAATAGGGCGTACTCAGATAAGCCCAAAAGTTAGAGGTTATTAGGCTAGAGACGCTGCTTACTAATTAACCTTGTTTTAAGCAGTCTTGATCAATAAAATCCCTTGCCATTTTCTTGCATCTTTCCTTCTGTGCTAGTTCTTACTGATCTAGCTCCTGGGCAGATCGAGCGTGCAGCCATTTCCAGATTCTGGTTGATGGAGGGTGAAAATTTCTTGTTGAAAATTTTCACGTTAGAAATTTTCATCAGCAAGTTTTGGTGCCGAAGCAATCTTTTGGACGATGTCTTGGTCGACTCTTGTGTCCGCTATTTTCTCTTGTCTATACACTGTGGTCCGTTCCTCCTTCGTTGGTCTGGGAGATTCTTGCCTGGAATTGACTGGACAGACCTTCAAGTGTGTGCACTGAGGTCCAAGCAGTATCCTGGTCTTTCTGGATGCAAAGTTAACAAAATTCAAATTGTCTTACATGGAAGATCTTTCTGAGACACTATTTGGTGTTCAACAAGCTGAGAGAAGTCTTTCACTGAAGACTTGTCAGTACCAAAAATGACAAGGCAGTTTGGTAAACTTCACCATTCAGCCGCAGCTTGAATATTTTACAGAATTCAAGGATATGTGGAACCCCAGTAAAGGCATGGCCAAAAAACATTGATTAAAGAAAATATTTGTGTGGCAAAGCTTGAAGATTTCAAGTCCATGGATGAGTACATCAAGCAAATAGAGGCGTGGAGACTAGAGTACTTTGCATAGGAGGTACTTATGAAGAAGAATTGTTTGATGATATTTTTCATGGTTTACCAGCAGCCTACGAATCATGCGCAGCAACATCAGATTTATGGATCCTGTCAATTGTGCACTGAAGGCTTCATCAGATTTATGGATCCTGTCAATTGTGCACTGAGCTTCTGCAGGAAGAAATACTTTTCAAGCGTGAGAATGCATTTGTGGGAAAGCATATACCAGTAAGACAAATCACTGAAGTCAGCATAGTGACAAAGGCAAGAAATCCGATGACAAAGAACGAGGTAAAGGAAGTAAAGTTGTGTCAAAGGTAGAATGCTTCCTCTGTCATAAAACAGGTCGCATTGCGAGGGATGGCAACAAAAGAAAAGCACCGGATGCCAAACGAGAACATTTTCTGGGAAGAGTGAGAAGTTCTCAAAGGGAAAAACAGTTGAAGATCGATGTCGCTAGTGATCTTGCATGTGTCTTGATTATATGTACGTGGCTGATGCTGAAAGCGATGCCGACCGTGATCTTCATTATTTGTATAGGGCCGTTGCTTACGTGTATCGTGCCTTTGATAGTTCCAGAAAATCAGACCATGTCTCTGACATTCCAAAAGTGCGGATGACTGGATTCTTAGCAAATGACTGGCGCCATTCAGTGTTCAAAATGCTGGACATGAAACAAAGAGGTTCAGTGTGCTTGGGGGATGGCAACTCCCATAGGCATTGTTCAGTTTGATCACAAAACAAGACGGCAGATCAAAAGGTTTCTATCTCTGAACTGGATTTTGGAAGCTGCCCTGATTTATGACAGTAGTCCAGCAAGGGAGACTGATGCAAATGTCTTGGCTCGAGGAGTACATGAACATAATTTGCTTGTGGAGGATCAGTCCTTAGAGAAATTATGGCAAGAACGGTATGTGATACGGTTATGGGAACTTGGGATTGTTGAGACGATATATAATCTTAGAATACACAAGGAAAAAATATAACACAGCGTCGCATAGTCTTTATTCAAGAATAATTGTTACGATAGCACCATTAACCACCCAACCGGGTCCACTGGGCACTGGCAAACATATCTCTGGCAAATATCACAAACTGGCTTTAGGCTTACTGGCCTTACATATTGTTCACGCTTCTCCACATAGACTCTGATCATAGAAGTAATAATTGTCTTAGAGGACAGATAAGGATTCAGGATTCAATAGCCAGAACTTGTGATGACACTGTAGCTGTCATCTATGACCCCTTGTCACGTTTTAGGTCATTACTCCCTCATACGGATGAATCACAAAAAGTGCCACACCAATTCAGAAACTAGACTTCGAGATCGTTCGAGGGAAGTAAAAATTGCCTCAATTCGAGCTTTGGTTGCGGAGATATGTCCAACTGAAGTTTCAGCTTCTATTTATAGATGCTCCGCGACTGTAGCCTTTTTTTAGCAAGCAGCTGCCTTTTATTACCTAAGGCCTGCTTAATATCCACAACCTCTTTCATGATATTTGCTTAATATCCACAACCTCTTTCATGATATTTGATGTCCCTTGTTGATTTAACCTTTTCTTAGAGCAATAATATCATAGTATTTGCCATGATTTTGCCAACCCATTCAATGTGGACCACTTTCCCGTGCTTGCCATAACAATCTTTTCCCTCTCAAGATAGATCGTCCTCTATCATCATTAAACCTGGAAGAATAACATCAACCTCCCTTCTCAAAATTGATTCTTGATCATATTATGAGAAGATTGTTAATCCTTCCCTTCTCGGCAATCTTATGCCCATGGGAATGTCCTCCTGAAACAAAAATCACCAACGTTACACATCTCAGTTCATTTAGAGATGGCCTCAATCCTTAGAGGACTTGCATCTTAAATCATTATAAGATGTTGCCTCAATCCTTAGAGGTCTTTTATCTTAAATTCTTATAAGATATTGCCTCAATTCTTAATGCTTAGAGGTCTTTCATCTCAGTTCATTTCTGATCCTCTAAGGCAAGGTCCGCACTTAGACAGAAAATAATCCTTAGTGCTCCATTTTCGGGATTAATTTCACCCCCTGGAAATGTTCTTTTTCTGATCCATCAAGGCTTGAACAGAAAAATCTCCATACCGATCTATCAAGTAGGCGTCCCTCACTTGAACAGTAATGGCATTCCCAGCCCTTTCTTGATCCTCCAAGCAGAGGTCCCTACTTGAACAAGAAAGTAAACCCTTTCTGATCCTCCAAGTTTCCCATTTGGATAGAAAGTAAACCCTTTCTAGTCCCTCAAGCTCAAGCTAAATGTTTCCCAATTAACTTGCCAAGAAAATATATTGCCGTTCCATCAGGAAGCAGTTATTTGAGCCTAAATATTTTAAAAGAAATAAACTTAAATCTACTCAAATAAATAATCAAACATGCTCAAGCAATCTCAAGCATCGAAAAACTTTAAATGCTTTCGCAATGTGTATCCAACACTTACAGACCACATATATCAGCTGGCTCCAGTCAATACTAGCCACGAGCTCATCCTTTGGTTGCCATTGTAAGTATTCCCCAATGCTTTATGCATCTCCATATGTTATACTGCAGTTCTATCTGCATATGCCACATAAATTTTCTTGCATCCTTGCCAGTATTTGCTTCAGACCTGCTTCAAACCGTCACTTTTGTATAAAGTATTAAAAACTCATTGGTTGCATATAAAGATTGCAGCATCTTGTTTCTGCGATTTCGTAATTCGCAGTTCCACAAAAGATCTGAACCGCGCTCTTATATGATCCTCGTATACTGGGGTGAAAGCATGGAGCGGGGAGGACAATTTCACGCCATCGAAGCACCCGCTAAGCACCCAATAATAGAAAACTTATTTATTTTTAGCTTTTTTTCTATAACTCCGTTCGGGCTGAAATTTTGTATTTCAAGGCGTAATTAATGTGTTTCAGGGAAAAATATAAAAAAATAAAACAAAAATATCTTTTTAAAATACAAAGAAAATGTCTTTAAAAAGCACCCCTGAGCACCATGTGTCGCTGACATAAAAAAGTGTCCCCCACCTCCATACTTTGACCCACTCTTATACGATCACAAAAAAACTAATTTTGCGTGTGTAAAATAAGTGTTTCCCAGAAATAATTCCCTATCTCAATATGCTGCATAATCTCATCATCATGTTAGAACCTTGAGTTATTAAATCTTTGAACATATACTAAGGGGTGCGTAGTATTGGATTAATCCAAAAAGCCCATAGCTCCTCTTCTTTGTATAAACTCAGAATTCAGAATCCTTTGATAATCTCCATTGCCCATAGCTCCCAAAAGAGTCGAAACCTTTGCTCTGATACCAATTGATACGGTTATGGGAACTTAGGATTGTTGAGACGATATATAATCTTAGAATACACAAGGAAAAAATAGAACACAGTGTCGCATAGTCTTTATTTAGGAATAATTGTTATGATAGCACCATTAACCACCCAACCGGGTCCACTGGGCACTGGAAACATATCTCTCTCTGGCAAATACCACAAACTGGCTTTAGGCTTACTGGCCTTACAGATTGTTCACGCTTCTCCACATAGACTCTGATCATAGAAGTAATAATTGTCTTAGGTACAGATAAGGATTCAGGATTCAATAGCCAGAACTTGTGATGACAAAGTAGCTGTCATCTATGATCCCTTGTCACGTTTTCGGTCATTACTCCTTCATACGGATGAATCACAAAAAGTGCCGCACCAATTCACCAATTCGGAAACTAGACTCCGAGATCGTTCCAGGGAAGTAAAAATTGCATCAATCCGAGCTCTGGTTGCGGAGATATGTCCAACTGAATTTTCAGCTTCTATTTGTAGATGCTCCGCGACTTTAGCCTTTTTTTAGCAAGCAGCTGCCTTTTATTACCTAAGGCCTTTTTGCTTAATATCCACAACCTCTTTCATGATGTCCCTTGTTGATTTAACCTTTTCTTAGAGCAATAATATCCCTTGCCCTTATACCATTAGACAACATTGGAATATTCACATAGTATTTGCTATGATTTTGCCGACCCCTTCGATTCGATGTGTACCACACCCCGTGCTTGCCATAACGGTATGCCCATATAAACATGAAACTGATCTTTCGTGCTCGTTACCTGCTGTGCCTATTACATGATAAGAGGACGATATCATTGACTTCTTAGACATCCCGCATCCTTAGAGCAACTCATGAAATATTATGACCAGATGTACGTGTTGTCTTTATTTGCTCATGAGCTTGCTCAGAAAAAGAGTGTCCTCAAAATAGAACGAGCAGCCCAAGTGGCCTAAAGCAAAGAATCTTTGCAGCAACTCACGAAATATTTTGATCAGATTCATGTGTTGTCTTTATTTGCTCACGAGTATCCTCAAAATAGAGGGAGCAGTAAAGAGAACAATTTTTTGAAATTTCTTCGTTCCTCCTTGCTGATGAAGAGTCACAATAGGTTGGAATGATTGATGGTTCCTCATCATGATATTGAAAGAAAGAAAGAAATATTAATTAACGTCTACGAGAGACCACTTGGGTCTATGAGACCATTTTATACAGCAATCATGTGCAGCCAGGGGCGCATTTGCTGCCTCCTAGATATATGTTATATAAACATAAAAAAAAAAAAAAAAAAGAAGCACTAAGACAATAAAATCAAGAGACTTTTGTCTTCTAAAGTACTTAGTAATGCCAGACTTAGTAATGAAGGAGTGACACTAGTGACCTAAAACGAGCAAGGTACCTTTCAGAAGAGGAGAAAAGATAGGGTTAAAAGCAGACCAATGCTGATATTAGAACATTCCTTGGAGCAAGCAGTATGGCGTTGGCAATTGGATCATCTTTCTAGTGAAGTCTTGAAATGTATTCATGGTAATGAAAACAAGATACAAAGTAGAAGGAGAGCGCAACAGCAAAGCGATATAGCTAGTAGAAACAAAAGTAATTAATGGAGCGTGACTGTAGACTTATATAGCCATGTCAGCAAGAGGTGTGCCAGGTCAGCAGTGACGTCATCACCAAGTGTGCATTAATGCTAACACCCATCCTGATGATGTCCACTGCTGCAAGGCTTAAAGGGAAAAAAAATTATGGAAGTACTAAGGAGGTCTATGACTAACAACAAGTAACATCTGCTTGCTTCATGACAGTAAATTGTTTTCTGTAAGTGCTTTAGTGAAACCATCTGCTGCTTGAGCTTGAGTTGGACAGTAATGAGTTGAATCCGTGTTTTGTCTAGTTGTTCTCGTACAAAGCAAACTTTGATGTCAGCATGCTTAGTCAGATGATGCCACTTATAATCTTTAGCATGAAACATAGCTCCATTATTGTCATAGTAGATATTGGCTGGTCTAATATGAACTCCAAGATCTTCATATAAATGTACGAGCCATATCATTTCTTGTGATGTTGCTAACAATGGACTGCTTTTTAGAATGCCATGTGATAGCATTATCAGCAAAGAAAGAAACCTATCCTGTGAGTGACCTTCTCCATTCCACATCACTAGTGGCCATATCTGAATCTGAGAAAAGGTTGTGAGAAAAGGTTGAGAGCACAAGTACCATATGAACGGTAATGAAGAGCATCTGTGGAAGTACCCTTTAGGTAACGAAGAACTCGTTTAGTTGCTTGCCAGTGTGATTGCTTGGGATGTTGCATAAAGCGAGTGAAAACACCTACGGCATAGGCCAAGTCTGGACGTGTAATTGTAATGTACAACAGAGCCCCAACCAACTGTCCCAACTGTCGATAGAGAGTACAATAATCTGTCGTGTGATACTTCAAGAACCTCTGAAATGTATTTTTGTTGAGTAATATAGATGCCATTGGACTCCTGCCAGATTTCTAATCCAAGACAATAATGCATTAGTCAAAGATCAGTGATTTCAAACTGCTGTGCTAGCAACTCCTTGGTATGAGCAATTAATTCAGCTGCATCTCCTATGAAGACCATGTCATCAACATATAGCAAGAAAATAGATATTTTCGAACCTTTTGATTTGTAATAAAGATTACAATATGCACGAGATCTGGTGTATCCAAGATGAAGGAAATTATTGATCTTTTGATTCCAGCATCGAGGAGCCTATTTCAAACCATATAAGCTTTTTCTAAGTTTGCATACAAAATCAGGATGATGTTTGTCCTGAAAACCAAGTGGCTGTTGCATGAAATTTCTTCGTCCAAGTTCCCATTTAAGAAGGCTGACTTGAAATTCAATTGATAAATAGGCCATTTCTTATGAGCTACAAGAGCTAAGACTGCTCGCAATGTATCCATAAGTATAACAGGTGCAAAAACTTCATTGAAAAACATGCCTTCATTGATAAACATGCCATTTCTTATGAGCTGCAAGAGCTAGGATTGCTTGCAATGTATCCATATGTACAACAGGTGCAAAAACTTCATCGTAATTAAACCCCTCGTGTTGAGTAAATCCCTTAGCTACTAACCTTGCTTTGTACTTGGATAAAGTGCCATCAGGAGTGGAATTTGGTACGATACACCCACTTAGCTCCAACAATATTTTAGTGAGGAGGTTTGGGAACCAATTCCCATGTTTGTTGCATGTGCAGCATGTCAATTTCGTCTTGCATGGCAGTAACCCAATGAGGATCCTTGGCAGCTTGTTGATAAGTTAGTATGAGCTAAAACCTCTCTCATAAGTGCAACATTACAGAGTTCTTGCAATGAGGGTAGACCAGCAATTCTTCTAGAATGCCCCCAAGTTATCTTGTGAGATTCAAGGTAGGCAAGTAGGTCTACTTGATTAAGAGAGGGTACTGATAGTGGAGAAGCAGGTGGTGGTGTTGCTGGTAGAGGGATAAGATCAACGGAATGAAAAGGAGAGTATGGATTGGAAGGCAAGAATGAACTGCTCGACGTAGATGCTTGTGAATGATCAACCAGTGAAGGTACATTTCATCGAGAATAGATGGAATGACATTAGAATGAGAGGATGTAACTAGAGGAAACACAAAAAGCTCTTGAAGTTTATTATCATATTCTGGAGTTGAAGGTTGGTAGAAATCGTTGGAATAAACTGCATCTTCCACAAATTCAACACTTCGAGCGGCAAAAACTGCTTGCTGGCTGGATGGCTGGATCATAGCATCGCCAAGCTTCCATATTCTCAGGATAGCCAATAAAAATTACTTTAGTAGCTCGATCATATACTTTACCTTGTTTAATCAACAAGCTCTCTCGGGAAGGTAGCATACGCCAAGCATCCAAAGACTCAGAAATTGGAAACGTCTGGCTTGTGCCCATAAAGGGTCCCAAATGGAGTTTTTAATTGTAACGCTCGAGTCTGGCTTGTGCCCATAAAGGGTCCCAAATGGAGTTTTTAATTGTAACGCTCAAGTAGATGCACGGTTAGAAATATAGACTGCTCTCATAAGAGCTTCTGTCCAGAAATTTGGTGGCAATTGTTTATGTTTTAACATACTTCGAGCTAAATCAAGTAAGGATCTGTTTTTGCGTTCTGCCGCACTGTTTTGAGGATGTGCATAAGGTGCAATTAATTGTCTGTGGATACCTTTAGCATCTAAATATCTCTGAAATCTTGCCGACAGATACTCACCAGCATTATCCATACTTAGTTCTTTGATAGAAGTTGAAAATTGAGTCTCTACCAAAGCACTGAAATGTAATGTTGTAATCTAGAAAAGACCTGAGATCCAAGTATACGTGCTGAAATCATCTATGATAGAAGTTGAAAATTGAGTCTCTACCAAAGCACTGAAATGTAATGTTGTAATCTAGAAAAGACCTGAGATCTGAATTTTAAGCAGTATACCCAAGTATACCCAAGTATACGTGCTGAAATCATCTATGAAAACCAAGAAATACCTGCTACCACTGAGAGAATCAAGAGGCATATAACATATGTCAACTCCAAAGGTTTAGTGGCACGAAAAATTGCTTGAGAAATTGCTTGAGAAGGATATGGAGCGTGGATTGTTTTCCAAGTCTACAAGCATGGCAATTAACATTTTGTGCTTTAAGTAAAGGCAAACCTTCAATTATTTTTAACCTGGCTGCTATTTCAAAAGCTGAATAACCCAGATGTCCATACCTAGCATGCCAAAGAGATTCGAGTGTTTTCGTGACTGCAGTCACTAATGAAGAAGCTGTGGAAATAGGATTAGAATGCTTGCTTTGAAGGATATATAAACCATTCTCATTGAGATGACCACAAGCTACCGGTCCCAACCATTGAAGATCCAAGAACTTCAAAGGATTCTTCTTTAGGATAAAAACTTCTCAATCCGAAAATATGACCGAACAACCCATTTTTCGATCAAACTCAGGACACTTAGAAGGTTGACTAACAGTACAGGCACCAAGATAATATCCTCCACTTTAAATGTAATGCAGCTTTCTGTGTCAAAAGAAACAGTACCTTTACCTTTGGATTTTGTTAAGTTGCCATATGCCATTTTTACCATAGTTGAAGTGTGAGGTTGTTTGTCTTGCCTGCCAAATGTTTAGTAGCTCCAGAATCTACTAACCACACATCTTCTGGGAGAGTTTGAGCAGCAGTATTAAGAAATTGAACCTCTAGCTCTTCTAAAGGTAGATCTGATACATGTGCTGAAAGCCCTTCCGAAGGAATTGAAGGAATTGATACCTTCGTTGGCTGCTGAGATGATGGACTTGAGTTTTGAGCTTTATCCTTCAAGTATTGAGCAATATCTCTTTGCAACTGCCTGCAATTCTTTTTGAAGTGACCCTTCTTTCCACAATGCCAGCGAACATATGGAGTAGAACTAGAAAATTTGTTATGATCAGTTACAACTGCTGAAATACTAGGAGAAGAAGAAACAGGAAATGAAGCTAAAGAATTATCCACTGTAGTAGAACTAGGAACCATGTGAGCTTTAGAATAATGAGCTCTCCATATATATGTGTTCTTTTTTTGAGCTTAGATTCTGCATCTAGAAGATGCTGTTGTAGTTGACCGAAAGATACCTTAATCTTAGCTTTCAGCTCATAATAGTGAGTAAGATGATCATACTCAGATGATAATCCTTGAAGAGTATGCATAACTAAAGACAGATCGTCAAGCTTTCCTCTAGCAGCATGAAATTTATCCTTCAAGCTTTTTAATTGCTGCAGATAACCCCTCGTACAGTGTTCAAGCTTCAAATTATACATCTGACCTCTCATTTGGAGTTGTTTTCCAGCTCTTGCCTGGACACAATTTTGCTGAAGAAAAGCCATTGCCTCGTGAAATGTTTTCAGCTCCCTTAGATCCCTCTTGTAATTATCTGATGAGGCAGTTAAGCAAAGTTAAAGCTGTAGAATCATTCTTTTTGTCAGGATTCTATATTTGTCTTCAGGATTAACAGGTGCCCACTTTGCTTCAAAAACTTCTCCAATATCATTGAGATTCAAATTAATCTCGAAATTATCCCTCCAAGAAGAATAATTCTCACCATCCAACAAAGCATGTGAAATAAAATTCCAAGAATGAAGAGGTGCCATGGAATCTGCACGTACTTTTGACGATTCTATCAAGAAAGCAAAAAATAAGCTTATCCCGTACTTTAGCAAAGCCAAAAATTACCTAACAAGTCTAAAAATAGCAGGATCAACAGATTCTTTGCTATTTTCGGAACAAAAGGCCTTAAAAGATCGATTGCCCAAGAAACATGAAATCTCCCGGACTATTTGACTATTTTTTTGATGAAAGCAATTCTTGGCTCGTTGGAGAGCCAGAACAAAACTTGTCACAGCTATGAAAAAGCTTAGGTGAAACCTCTCAACCCTTATGGCAGGCAAAGATTGCACTTGTTTTCACACCAAGACCTACTCTGATACCATGAAGTCTTGGAATGTATTCATGGTAATGAAAACAAGATATAAAAGTAGAAGGAGAGCGCAACAGCAAAGCGATATAGCTAGTAGAAACAAAAGTAATGAATGGAGCGTGACTATGGACTTACACATAGCCATGTCAGCAACAAGTGTGCCAGGTCAGTAGTGATACCATGAATACAAGATATAAAAGTAGAAGGAGAGCGCAACAGCAAAGCGATATAGCTAGTAGAAACAAAAGTAATGAATGGAGCGTGACTATGGACTTACACATAGCCATGTCAGCAACAAGTGTGCCAGGTCAGTAGTGACGGCATGACCAAGTGTGCACTAAGGCTAACACCTAGGAATCTCTCATTGATTTTTTTATTCTTATTAGTTTTTAATATAATATTTACTTAGTGTCTTGAAAGCTTTGCAGATTTGTAACTTTTTATATATTTTTTATCTCTTACACCCTATGGGTCTTCTGTAGACATTAATAAATCTCTCTTTCTTTCTTTCTTTCTTTCTTTCTTTCTTTCTTTCTTTCTTTCTTTCGTGTTTCTATTAACATCCTATGTGGACATTAATGATTCCTTCTCTCACGTGTCATGCTTCGGTGATGCAGGTTCTTTACTACCTTCTAAGAGTGGAACCATACACTTCATTGTCAATCCAGTTACAGGGTGGGAAATTCGACCATGCTGACCGCATGTTTGGTGACATCTCTACCACGTGGAATGGAGTTTTGGAGGATATGAGTGACATGAAGGAGCTGGTAATATCTTTCAGCATATTACTGTTATCTTTAGGAGGAACTTCCAAAATAGATGGTGTGCATACAAAAATCTATACATCTGGCATAGTTGATAATTATGACCTCTAATATTGTTTAGCGAAAGAGAATTCACAATCCTAGAGGCAAATGTGTTCCCTATACTGTTCAAAGAGAGCTGGAGGGAGCAATCGACCACCTCTGCTGTTGAAGAGATGAGATATTGACAAAACATTATGAATATACTTGAATAGCTAGAAAGAGGCTGGAAACAAGAGCAGTACTGTTGAGATTGATCACTATATAGTTAGATAGCACAACAAATTATCAAAACTGACATGACTGTGCCTTTGTAATGATCACATTATGTTGGGTGAGACTGACAGAAATGCAAATGTAACATGTCATTGTTGAGATGTTCCTTTACAAAGCAAACCGTACCTTCACATGTTTGGTAAAAGGATGCCATCAAGCATCCCTTCAGCTTTATCACAATATAGTGTTGCTTTCAAACAAATGATTGAGCTATAATGTCTTTAAGTAACGTTGCACATTGCTTTTAATTCAGCCTCTCTGTGCTGGTACTAGCAGTGTTTTGCTTCTTTGAAGTCAATGGAGTCCTTAAACATTACATGGAGACAAAACTTGCTACTAGAAGTTATATCAGCATGCAAATAAGTAACCTCTTCCTCTTCGCTTATAGAACCAGAGGTAATATGAAGACCTTGTGAAAAAGAAACCTAAAGAAAGTGTAAGTCTATTGAGTTCATGTATTGAAGGAAATAGAAACAACAGAGGAGATGAAGCATAAGCTATCTCGGAATGCTCAAAGGAAGGATCTATGCTAAGGTGTCTAAGACATTTATAGTAAGATGTCATGTCAGCACACCAGGTGGCATATGCTATGCTGAGTCATCATAACAAAGTGATATAATGAATATCTAACATCCCCCCTGACCAGCATAACTGAAAGGAAATCTAAATCTGAACAAAAGAAAACTTTAAAAGGTTTGTATTCCCCCTTGGGAATGAGCTACAGGCGCAACATGTAAGAAGTTTAAGAACTTTTTCATGGCAGAGAAGTTGCTGCCTGTTTTTGGGACTTCCAACTGATAGGATTATCTCCGAAGAAGGAAATATAGCCTGTGAGACATTTTTTAGAATCAATATCAGTTGAGGCCATGTCTGAATCGAGACCATGTCTCAATCAGAATAGAGAATAGGTTGTGGAGTAGGCACTCTAGTGTACTGAACCATCTGTGATAGTACCTTTTCGATACCGAAGTACACGTCTGGATGCTTTCCAATGTGATTCTTTGGGATGTGTCATGAAGCGAGACAAGACGCCTACTACATAGACAATACATGTCGAGTAGTATAGAAGGTGATTTGATGAAAGATGATTTGAAGCTTTGGCTGCAATGTATAAAACTGTTTGACATGTTGATATTCTGCTGATAGCCCATTCAGAGCATACAAGAATAGCTTGATTTCTTCCATTTCACTTCCAGCTCCAAAGTATTTTTGTTGTAAGTCCTTTAACTGTTGTAAGTCATGTTTGCACAATCAGCCAGTCTGAGATTGTCCATTTTGCCTTCTAGAGATAATTGTTTCCCATCTCCGTGATGAACACGTGCACATGCAGCATGAAGAAATTGATAAGCCTTGTTGAAGACCTTATAGTCGCTGATGTCTCTCAAAAAAATTCTGGAGATATGCAGGCCCTTAAGTGGTTTAGAGCATAGAAATTCTTCTTCAATTCTGCAGGAGTAAGGGGAGTCCAACTGCTCTCAAGAACCTCACCCAGATCCTTTACATTCAAATTAGTTTGGAAGGCATCTCTCCAAGTAATATAATTGTCTCCATCTAATACTGGATGCTGGAATTATTTCCATGGATCTTGAGTAATTGCCATTGCCATGATCAGAAGATAGAGAAAAATGACAAATACTGAGATAATTTGACGGATCAAGGTTGCAATGAATCAGATCTAGTGTTTCTTGCCAAAAGGACACGGATCTGTGAAGAATAACGGGAAATGGTGGAACAATCTCCAATCTCCAAACTCCGGCGTGAATGAAGGATCCGGCGTGACGGATCCTGTGTGAACGAAGGATCCGACGTCAACAATTGAAAATATAATTTACGGGAAATGATGAATGGTGAATGTCAACAATTTACGTGAAGAACAAAAAAAGGCACGACCAAATCGGAACCCAGCCCTTTTCGGATTCTATTTGCAATGCATGCACAATCTGAGACAACCCATGTCTCGAAAACCCTGTTCTTGCAGATTTGACAAGAACGAATTAGATGTCCTTCTGAATCAAGAAATTCTAGGCTTAATCACAAGCATCAGCAATTCCGACCCATTCTAAGAAGACCCAGCTCCAAATCCGGAAAAAAAAATTGCAAGTCTGACTCCATGTTGTCTCTCTCCTTCAATCTGGCTTTGGCTCTGATACCATGTAAGTCTATTGAGTTCTTGTATTGAAGGAAATAGAAACAACAGAGGAGAAAGAGGAGATGAAGCGTAAGCTATCTCGGAATGCTCAAAGGAAGGAAGTACCTACGCTAAGGTGACTTAAGACATTTATAGTAACATGCCATGTCAGCACAACAGGTGGCATATGCTATCCTGAGTCATCATAACAAGATAACAAGGTGATACAATGAATATCTAACAAAACGAAAAGGACGGACTGGATGAGAGGAGGCGACTGTGCTTAAATAATAAAGGACAGGTCAGCAGCCAAGTTACCAAACCATGATATGTAGCCCAAGTGTCCAAGTCAACATGAAGCGTACTAGTCAGTGTCTAGTACCTTGAACTTGATTTTGTGAAGGGAAAATTCCAAATATAAACCCCTTTAAGTTTGCAAATATTCCAAAAAATACCCCCAGAAACAAGGTATTTGGCTCAAACGGCAATAACGTTTTTATAATCCATAAACTTATAGATGAGAGTGAGATCTATTCAGTAGTACTAGAATCATCTAAAGCAGAGTTGGAATCTTCAAACTACAGTGTTAAATTTTTTTAAGAAAAACGACTCAAATTGTGCATAACTTGTGGATTTCAACTCCGATTTAGATGAATTTGATTTTCTTGGAAAGATCTTATCTTTATCTACAATGTTTGTGAAGACAACTTTTGAATTTGAGAAACCACTAATTTCAACTCCTAATCTCTCATTTGGAGGGTATTTTTGGAAGATTTGCAAACATGAGGGAGTATATTTGGAATTTTCCCTTGTGTAAACTCCTATCCTACCAGTGGTTTGGTAAATCCATCTGCAGTCTGATCATGAGTTCAACAGTACTGCAATTCAAGGGCTTTAAAACAAAATAGACCTGAACATCAAGATGTTTGGTCCAAGGATGTCATTTGACATCTTTAGCTAGCTGCACTTTTCTTGAATTGTCAAAATGTAAGGTGGTGCTGAGCATCGACTCCTAAATCCTCAAAGAGATGCATGAATTGTGCAACTTTCCATATAGCAATTCTTGAGTATATTTCCTATTGATATATTTTCACAAAGTTTTCACATTATCCCTGCTCTTTTTCCTAGACGTCAATCCCAAACAATAGTGCATAAGATCAAGGTCTCTGATCGCATAAGCTGCTTTCAGAGACTCTTTGGTCTGCTGAATGATTATGTCATCCACATGTAACAAAATGGTGCAAATTTGGCATGAATGTATCCTATCTTGATATCTTTATTGATAAAACTTAAGGAAAAACAATTCTTTTTTGGCATTTTCAAAAGGTAATGGTACATTATGAGCGTTAATGAGTGGCATGAAGTTATCCCCTATTTCATGCTAAACCCTTTTCTTAATCTTGTTAAACAACGTGAGGGTTTAGGTCATGCAAGTTGAAGAGTGGGATAACAACTAATTATCTACATGTAGCAAAAAACCCAGTGCCATACCCAAAAACACCATCTCTGCCATTTTAAGAACTAGAGTTTCATGGCTAGAAATGGATTGGAATCACTTGATGAGGATCCAGTTAGGCCCAGCTACTACATCCTATTTGCTACAAAAGCGTGGTTCTGGAGTCTTTGATATTGTCTCTTCTTGTGCTCTAGGAGTTGCCCTTAGAAATAACAGATTTCAGCAAAGTGAACCATGAAGATCTCTCGAGAAAATCTGAGCCTGTTGGATTCCGGGAAACAGATTAGTGTCGTTCCTGGCAAATATGGGGGTTTTACCGTGAAGAGAACATGTAGGAGCGATGTTTAAACTATCATAGTGTCGCTGCTTGCAAATATGGGGGTTTTACCGTGAAGAGCATGTAGGAACCATGTTAAAACTATCATAACAGCCCCTCAAAGCTCCAAATCTCTGGTGACGATGGTTGAGATAGAATTTCAAACAAAGATAAGCTCCAAGGTCTGACAATGGGTGGATTTCCTTTCAGACAATTTTGATCAGTTCCTGCACTCGAAGGGTATCAACCTTCCCAACGCTTAATCTTCTACATGTCCAGGACATTCATGCCATAATCTTTCCGTGGAGATATAGCTGTGCAAACTAAACTGGAAGCATGTAAAACAGGTTAAGCGTCAAGTAAATGTAAGCCATCTTTAGTGAGAGCACCTTGTGCATAACAGGTTTCAGTTGATGGATATCAATGGAATCAAGTGGATCCTTTTCAAGATTATGTGCCTTGCCAGCTCCGGACAGAAGAGTAGCCCATTTCCTGATGAAACTCTGCTACACTTGCTAACCTTTAGATCAGGAACTAACACAACATCTTTGACTGATTGTGGAGGTCTTGTTAGGTAACTGGAATTGGACGTACTTTTAGCTTGTAACCTGCAAAGGCTGCCATCTTCCATGGATACAACCAGATTTGGATCTGATTTCAAACTCTAGAAGACTTCTTTATGACCTGCAAAATTCATGGATGCTCCTGATTTTTCTGAATTTTTTGACAACCATGATATATTGGACAGACATAAGTTTAACATTGCATTGCATTTCATTTGCATGCCTAATATCAAATCAGATTCTTGGAGTTTACAACAAAATACTTGGAGTCATTCAATGCCTCCAATACCAACTGAGCTTTTATGCAACTTTGGCATAATTAAATTGATGTCTGTTATTACAGGTTCCTGAGTTCTTCTATTTGCCAGAGATGCTTGTAAATGGAAACAACTACAATTTAGGACATACACAATTGGGGGAAATACTAGGTAATGCTCTGAGAGAATTTCTTGGTTCTGGAATATATAGTGCCATCAAGTAGAAGGTTATAACATTAATATATCAGAAAGTGAGAATGGATTAGCTTGTGTGCAGGGGATGTGAAGCTACCACCGTGGGCAACGAATGCAATAGACTTTATGCAAAAACACAGGGCTGCATTGGAAAGCGAATATGTATCAGCACACCTACATGAATGGATTGACCTCATCTTTGGGTAGTTAAAATATCACATCAAACCTTTGTGAGTTCCCATCTGCTTGGCTTGCGGAGGCAGTCTGCCTAAGAGTCTTTAATGCAGGTATAAGCAACAAGGAGTGGAAGCAATAACAGCTCAAAATGTCTTCTTTTACATGACATATGAAGGAGCTGTGGACATTGATAAGATAACTGATCCTGTAGGCAACTCGCATACAGCTTAGTCTAATTACAATATCCAAGAGACACTTACGTACTTCATGTCCTGTAGGCACTTCACAAAGCAACTCAAGATCAGATTGCATATTTTGGACAAACTCCATCACAACTTCTAAAGACTCCTCATATCAGGAGATTGTCATTAACAGATGTGCTGCAAATTCAGGTATTTTCTTTTAGCAAGACACATCACCCATGTTTTAGCAGAAGACTTATTTAGTTGTTGAGCCTAGCAGACAATTTTTCACAATCCGGAAGCAAATAGAACTTATATGGTCCCTATTCAAGAATGTTGCAATGTACCGGCCTCAAATATTGCCACCACAGCAGACCGGGTTATAACACTTAGCATGGGTGCACCTGCTTGTGATATCGCAGTACACAGCTGGCAACCAAACACTCCAGATGGGAAGGGGATGCCTTTTGTGTTTCATCATGGTAAGTCTATTGCAAATGCTAGTAGTGGAGCACTGTTGAGAATGTTCAAAGGGGCGTCTGGAGTAGAGCGTGTCCATTATCCCCATGTGATTGCTCTTGGCGCGGCTAACATAAACAATGAAGCTGTTACAGCGGTTAGTTCAGATGGAAGATTTGTTTATACAGGTAAATGTCGTTCTCACCGTAGGTTCCTCATCATAGTTTATCTCTGGAAAGTCTTAACTAAAAGTCCATATTGACAGGTGGCCATGCCGATAACAGTCTGAAGGTTGTAACAACTGACAATGCCAGAGTACTAGAAAGTGCCTTGGGGCATACTGCGCCAATCACTTGCCTGGCATTGGCACCAGATGGAGACACCCTAGTAACTGGATCTCGAGATGGAACTGCTGTTCTTTGGAAAGTCCATACAAACAATCCCGTCAGTGCCAATACTTTTGGTGATGACCCTGTAATGGCTGCTTCCACACTGTCCTCTGCTGTTAATGATTCAGCTTTAGTAGATTTAAAAAGGAAACAAATAGAAGGGCCCTTGCATGTGTTACGGGGGCATGGAGATGCTCTTACATGTTGTTGTATAAACACTGATCTTGACCTCGTTGTTTCATGCTCACGTAGGAAGAATA
This sequence comes from Isoetes engelmannii, assembly GCA_011763485.2. Taxonomy (NCBI): domain Eukaryota; kingdom Viridiplantae; phylum Streptophyta; class Lycopodiopsida; order Isoetales; family Isoetaceae; genus Isoetes; species Isoetes engelmannii. The sequence goes on from JAANSK020122234.1 coordinate 37,263, forward strand.
TAATTCTCCATTCCATCATGAGAGGTAGGTACATTCGTCAGCTTAAAAGAATTAGAGCAGATGCTATTGCACTGTCCGCTGAGGGAATCATTGTTATATGGGATAAACTAACAAAGATACTTGAGTCATGTACATTAAACGGTGTTCCAGTAGCTCGTACTAGCTTTGGTGTAGATGGAGCTGATATTTCATCAATTTTAACTTCAACAGACAGCCTCCATATTGTAATTGGTACCAGTTGTAAAAAAATACCTGCTCAGGAAAGGATATGGCATGAGAGTACACGTTGCAAGGACATATCTTCAAGTTCAAAAAGTCTCTGTAGTTTAAGAAAAGATGATTGGAGGAAGACTGATCCTTGTCCAGACGAAGGATGTAGGCCCTTCCCTTCAATCTGCCTTTTAGATATTTACTCCCTTCAGGTAACTGCTTCTGCCGTTAACAACTTTGCTTCTGTCTCTAAGAATGACCGCCAATACTTCCGTGTTTTGCAGTCCGTACATAGGTTTGATCTGGAAGAGGAACAACATATAACTGCTATGAGCTTAAATAGGGACAATACAAACCTGCTGGTTTCGACGGCTAATGGCCATTTACTTGTTCTCACTGACCCTGGTGTAAGCATTCGTTTTAGCTGCTTCCCTTAGGTAATGCTGCAATCAAGTTAATATGTGTTGCTTCCACTGTGCAGTTGAGCGTCAAGCTGGTCGATCAAATGTTACGACTTGGTTGGGAAGGCAGTGGCCTCACGAGCTATTTGTCCTAACACCCATTTTATATATTCGCATGCAGCGCATTGCTTGCATGTCTGCTTGTATATTTCTATTAAACATTCTTCTTGTGCAGCATTCATTCTCTCTTTGGTATTGGAAAAAAATAAGAAATAAGAGTCTGCGTCAAAATTCGAACTTGAAACATCCTATACCGCATTCAATCTATACTATGTAACAGCAAAGTTTTGCAGAAAGTAGAAGCAATTGAAATTTTGGACGAGCATCCCTTTTCTTTTTTTCTTTTCTTTTTTTTTTACACGATATCTTAAAAAATGATTGTCTAGCTTCGTATAGGACCATTTCTGACTCCAAAGCAGAAGACACCTAAATGTTGCCTACCCCCCTTTTTTGACCACGTGTTGCCACGTGTTCCAAATTCTTTCCAAAAATGTTGCCCCTTCTACTAACATTTTGGTTTTGGCCTAAGGAAATCACACTAGGGCAATGCCTAAATAAATACGTGGAGAGTTTGGGCAGGTGTTGAGCCCAAAAATCGTTCTGCCATCATTGTGATATCACACTGTCATGTCTAAGAAGTTCCACATCATCTAATACGCAAGCAGTGCAAACACCGATATTTTTTTTTATCAGGATTTAAAACAAAAACAAAGATGCAAAGAATCATTGCAGCTGATAATCCGTGTGAAGCAACGATTTCTTTATAGTAGAGATGCCAAAATTTTATAGGAAATCATCTTACGAGCTTTGTAATTCTCTTATTTGTTAAAAGCTTCAGCTTTGATCATTATAAATTCTTTTTGAAACTCTGATTCCATCTATTCTTCACAAGATTGACTCATCTATATTGGTCGGAATACCTTTTTGCTCCTGTGTAATCCAAAAGCCCCATAAAAGTTTACCCCAAATCTCCAAAATTTAAAGCTTTGCACTTGCATGCAGATTTTATTTTAAAATCCAATTGACGATTCTAATCCATTATTCTGTTCTGTTTGATGCCGATTTGATGAGTAGTGAACCAACAGACCGCACATGCAACTCTTCATCCAGAAAAGGTGAGCAGAGAAGCGATTGATGCAGAGAAGCGAAAATGTGCAAGAAGCGTGAATACGTGGATACATGTGCTGATGTGTTGCATGCCGAAAGTTTATGGCAGGCACTGTCGCCCGTCCAAAAAGCTCAGGGTGCCTAAATGCTGACTGTATTTTAGGCACCATATGTGTGATAGTGTGCCTGCCTAAAATACTCACATGGCATAATATTATTGGCCGTTATTTTTTATTTTTTGGGTTTAGCCCACAGTGTGATTTTGCCCTAAGAGAAAAATTAGAGAAATTGAGAGAAAAATCAGCTAGATAGAGAAACTAGAGAGAGAATAGAGAGAGTGAGACTAGAGAAAGAATAGAGAGAGATGAATTAGAGAGAGGATAAACCTTGTGAAAGAACTCAAAACTAGCGCAACAAGAATTACACACGTGTGTGTTATACATTTTATTTTTAGTCAACATTTAGCCATTCATATTTATACAGAATTATCACCATAGTTACATCACAATTACAATACAATTGTATACATTGAAATCTGATTCATGTAAGAGTTCACAAGAGAAAATTGTTTCATGTCAGAAACTGATCCATATCAGAGTTTTACAATAGTTCATTAACAAC